>SJYC01107128.1:0-13734 GCA_006408675.1 Madoqua kirkii | reverse complement strand
TTATATTTTTTCTACATTTATTCCTTTGTTTGCCTTTCCTGCTGTTCTTTTCCCCTTGCAGTTAATCTTTAACGTATATAAATTTTCTTCATCTACCCTCTATTTACCTTTACATATCTATTCTTTCTTTCTTTCCTTTCTGCTCAACATATTTGCTAGTCTTGTTTTCATTGCTTTATTCCCCACTTGGCACCATTTTTTGTTTTGTTTTTGAGTTTGTGCTTGTTAGTTTTGTTCTTAACAAATGAATCTATTTTTTTATATCCTTTGTTCGCTAGCTCAACCTACTGTACTGCATTTTTGTTGGATTGTTTTCACTTTGCTTATGGGTGTTTATGTATAGGTGTATATTCCATCATTTTAATTATTATTTGCCTGATTTTGTGAATGCCATTTGTCTGGAGTTTAACTTTGGTTTCTCATTTTTGTATATTTGCTTTCCTCTCCCTTAATGCCATAACAAACCACTTGTGGAATCTTCATTCCTGACCAGAGTTCAAACCCTGAGCCTTTGGAGTGAGAGCACTGAATCCAAGACCCTAGACAACGAGAGAACTAACCCTAGGGAGTGTCAAATAGTGAGAGCTCACACAAAGGAAACCACTTGAACACAAGACCCGGCATCACCCAACCACCAGTAGCACCCTGTGCAGGATGCCTCATCTAAACAACAAAGAAAACAAAAAATATGATCCCAGTCATTGTCAGACAGGAATACCACCTTACTCAGCCTTGCTCATTAGAACAAAAACCAACAACCAAAGAAAACCTCAGCACAAATCTCACCCTATATGAAACTCACAAACCACTGGACCAACCTTAGGAGGGCAGAAACCAAAAGGAAGAAAAAATTCAACCTTCTTCAAGGAAAGATTGCATGTTCCTTGAAGCCTGCGAAAAGGAGATCTCAAACATAATAACTTATAAAAAAGTAAAAAGGCAGAGAAATCCTGCAAAAGTGAGGGAATAAACTAGAAACACAGAAGTCCAAATAATTGAAGAGGAAATACAAAAATTACCTGAAAAAGCATTCATAATAATGATAATCATCAAAAGATGATCAGAAACCTTGAAAACAAAATGGAGAAAATGTAAGAATCAGTTAACAAAGACCTAGAAGAATTAAACAATAAGAATACAGAGACAAACAGCACAATTACTGAAATTAAAAATACCCTAGATGGAATCAATAGCAGAATATCTGAAGCAGAATAACGAATCCTTGAACTGGAAAATCAAATTTTGGAAATAACTTCTGAAGAGAAGAATAAAGGAAAAAAAATAAAAGATCTGAGGATAGTCTCAGAGACCTCTGGGACCATATTAACATTTGAATTATAGGGGTTACAGAAGAAAAAGAAGCAAAGAAATGATATGAGAAAAATTTTAAAGAGATTATACTTGAAAATGTCCCCAACATGGAAAAGGAAATAGCCCATCAAGTCCAAGATGCACAAAGAATCCCATACAGGATAAACCCACACAGAAACAAGCCAAGACACATACTAATCCAACTAGCAAAGTCTAGACACAAAGGAAAAATATTGAAAGCAGCAAGGGAGAAGCAACAAGTAACATACAAGGGAAACCTCATACATGTCACAGATGATCTTACAGCGAAATTCTGCAGGCCAGAATGGAATAGCAAGATATATTTAAAGTACTGAAAGGGAAAAATATATAACCAAGATTACGGTACCCAGCAAGGATCTCATTCAAAATTGATGGAGAAATCAAAAGCTTTTTAGACAAGCAAAACTGAAGAGAATTCAGTACCACCAAACCAACTTTACAACAACTGTTAAAGGGACTTATATAGTCAAGAAATACAGCAGAAGAAAAAAGATCTGCAAAATCAACCCCAAATAATTAAGAATACAGCAATAGGAATGTATATATCAATAATTACCTTAAATGTAAATGGATTAAATGCTCCAACCAAAAGACACAAACTGGCTGAATGGACACATAAAAAAGACCCATATATGTGCTGTGTACAAGGAACACACTTTAGACCTAAAGACACTTATAGGCTGAAAGAGAGAAGATGGAAAAGTATATTGCATGCATATGGGAAGCAAAAAAAAGCTGGAGTAACAATCTTCATTTCAGACAAAACAGACCTTAAAATAAAGATTACAAGAGACAAGGAAGAACACTACATAATGATCAAGGGATCAATCCAAGAGGAGACATAACAATTGTAAATATCTATGCATCCAACATAGGAGCACCTCAATATATGAGACAAACACTAACAGACATAAACTGAGAAATTGACAGTACCACAATAATAGTAGCAGACTTTAACACCCCACTCAAACCAATGGACAGATCATCAAAAGAAAAAATTAATAAGGAAACCCAAGTCTTAAGTAATAGATTAGATGAGATGGATCTCATTGATATCCTCAGGCATTCCATCCAAATTCAGAAGAATACACCTTCTTCTTGAGTGGACATGGAGCATTCTCCAGGATAGACCACATCTTGGGTCACAAATTAAACCTCAATAAATTTGAGGAAATTGAAATTTCATCAAGCATCTTCTCTGACCACAACACTATGAGACTAGATATCAATTGCAAGAGAAAAAAAATCCTATAAGAAACACAAACACATGGAGATTAAATAACACATTTCTAAATAACCAACAGGTTTCTGAAGAAATCAAAAGGAAAATTAAAAAAAATTTTCTCAAACAAATGACAGTGAAAACACGGCAACTCAAAACTTACAGGATTCAGCAAAAGCACTTCTAAGAGGGAAGTTTATAACAATACAATCCTACTTCAAGAAACAAGAAAAAACATTGAATACACAACCTAACCTTACACCTAAAGCAACTGGAAAAAGAAGGAGGGAAAAGCCAAAAATTAGTAGAAGGAAAGAAATCATAAAGATCTGAGGAGAAACAAATGAAAAAGAAATGAAAGAAACAATACTAAAGATTAATAAAAGTAAAAGCTGGTTCTTTGAGAAGATAAACTGAATTGACAAACCCTTAGCCAGATTCATCAAGAAAAAAAAAAGAGAATAAACAAAGGAACAAAATTAGAAATGAAAAAAGAGAGGTTACAACAGACAATACAGAAATACTAAGGGTTATAAGAGACTATTATGAACAACTATGTGGAAATAAAATGGATATTCTGGAAGAAATGGGCATATTCTTTAAAAAGTTCAATCTGCCACGACTGAACCAGGAAGAAATAGAAATTATGAACAACCCAATTACAAGCACTGAATTGAATCTGTGATCAAAAGTCTCCCAAAAAGCAAAAGCCCATGATAAGATGGCTTCACAGGAGAATTCTATCAAACATTTAGAGAAGAGCTAATGCCTATCATTCTAAAAATTGTTCAAACAATTGCAGAGGAAGGAACACTTCTAAATTCATTCCACGAGGCCACCATCACCCTGATACCAAAACCAGACAAAGACAACACACAAAAAAAGAATAATACAGGCCAATATCACTCATGTACAGAGATGCAAAAATCTTCAACAAAATTTTAGCAAACAGAATTCAGCAACACATCAAAAACCTCATACACCATGATCAAGTTGGGTTTATTCCAGGGAAGCAAGGATTCTTCAATATATGGAAATTAATCATTGTGATACACCATATTAACAAATTGAAAGATCAAAACCACATGATCATCTCAATAGATGCAGAAAAAGCCTTTGACAAAATTCAGCACCTATTTTTTATTAAAACTCTTCAAGGAATGGGCATAGAACGAACCTATGTCAACATAGGAAAGGCCATATATGATAAGCCTACAGCAAACATTCTCTAAGGTGAAAAACAGAAATCATTCCCCCTAACAAGGAACAAGACAAGGGTGTCCCCGTTTACCACTATTTTTCAACATAGTTCTGGAAGTCTTATCTACAGCAATCAGAGAAGAAAAAGAAATGAATCCAGAGCAGAAAAGAAGATGTAAAGCTCTCATTGTTTGCAGATGATATGATACTGTACATAGAAAACCCTAAAGATAGTATGAGAAATTACTAGAGTTAATCAGAGATTTATCAGTGTGGCAGGATGCAAAAGCAATACACAGTACTCACTTGCATTTCTATATACTAACCATGAAAAATTAGAAAGCAATTAAGGAATAAGTCCCATTCACAACTGCAAGAAAAAAGAAATAACAAGGAATAAACTCACATAAGAAGATGAAAGAAATGTACACAGAAAACTATAAGATGCTAATTAAAGAAAGAAACAGATGAAGATATACTCCACATCCTGGATAGAAGACTCAATATTGTGAAAATGACTATACAGCCAAATGCAATCTACATATTTAATGCAATCCCTATCAAATTACCAATGGCATTTCTCACAGAACTAGAACAAAAAATTTCACAGTTCACATGGAAGCACAAAAGACCCTGAATAGCCAAAGCAGTCTTGAGAAAGAAGAATGGAGCTGGAGGAATCAAGCCTTCTGACTTTAGGTTATACTACAAAGCTACAGCCATCAAGACAGTATGGTACTGGCACAAACAGAAATGTAGACCAATGGAAAAAGATAGAAAGCCCAGAAATAAACCCATGCACCTATGGGTAACTTATTTTTGAGAAAAGAGGCAAGAATATACAATGGTGCAAAGACAGCCTCTTTGATAAATGGTCCTCAGAAAACTGGACAGCTACATGTAAAAGAATGAAATTAGAACAGCTCCTAACACCATGCACAAAGATAAAAATCAAAATGGATTAAAGACCTAAATGTAAGACCAGAAACTATAAATAAACTCTTAGAGGAAAACATAAGCAGAACACGTGATGACATGAATCAAAGCAGCATCCTATGTGACCAACCTCCTACAGTCATGGAAATAAAAACAAAAGTAAACAAGTTAGAACCAATTAAACTTAAAAGCTTTTACACAGCAAAGGAAACTATAAGCACAGTGAAAAGAAAACCCTCAGTATGGGAGAAAATAATAGCCAATGAAACAACTGACAAAGGATTAATTTCCAAAATATACAAGCAGCTCATGCAACTCAATACTAGAAAAACAAACAACCCAATCCAAAGTGGGAAAAACACTTAAACAGACATTTCTCCAAAGACATCATACAGATGGGTAACAAACACGTGAAAAGATAATCAAAATTGCTCATTATTAGAGAAGTGCAAATCAAAACTACAGTGAGATATCACCTTACACTGGTCAGAATGGCCCTCATCAAAAAGTCTACAAAACATAAATCATGAAAAGAGTGTGGGGAAAAGGGAGCACTCTTGCACTGTTGCTGGGAATGTAAATTGATACAGCCACTAGGGAAGACGGTATGCTGCTGCTGCTGCTAAGTCACTTCAGTCGTGTCCAACTCTGTGCAACCCCATAGACAAGACAGTATGGAGATTCCTTAAAAAACTAGGAATAAAACTCCCAGATGATCCAGCAATCCTACTCCTATAGGCATATACCCAGAGGAACCAAAATTGAAAGAAACGCAAGTATCCCATTGTAATTTGCAGCACTATTTACAGTAGCTAGAACATAGAAGAAACCTAGATGTCCATCCATAGATGAATGGATAAAGGAATTGTGGTATATATACACAATGGAATATTACCCAGTCATAAAAAGGAACACATGTGAGTCAGTTCTAATGAGGTGAATGAAGCTAGAACCTATTATACAGAGTGAAGTGAGTCAGAAATGGAAAGATAAATAACATATTCCAACATATATATACAGAATCTAGAAAAACAGTACTGAAGAAATTATTTACAAGGCCACAGTGGAGAAACAGACATAGAGAATAGGACATGGCGAAAGGGATGAGCAGGTGAAATGTATGGAAAGAGTAACATGTAAACTTACATTACCATATGTAAAATAGATAGACAAGGGGAATTTGCTGTATGGCTCAGGAAACTCAAACAGGGGCTTTTATTAACCTAGAGGGGTGGGATGTGGAGTGAGATAGGAGGGAGTTTCAAAAGGGAGGAAATATATGAATACCTGTGACTGATTCCAGGTGAGGTTTGATGGAAAACAGCAAAATTCTTGAAAGCAAATATCCATCAATAAAAACAGATAAATTTTTTCAAAATGAAGATTTTGCACACAATGTATAAAATTTCTAATAGTAAATTTATAAACCCTTTGTAGAGCTGAGCATGCTGACCAAATTTTGTGAAATGGCCATTCAAGTGGTAATATGGTACAGGAATAGTAATTCAGAGAATTTTAAGATAACACTTTAATCTGCCTAATGAACATAGAACTTTTGCAGGCAGGCAAGTTGGGTGGGTCACAGGCCCATAGCTGACATGAGGTGCAGATGCCAAGAGGTGGGGTTTTGCCAGGCATGCTAAGGGAAGCCCCAAAAGGAGGACCTAGGCATGCAGATCCCCCAGGACATCTGCAGTCCAGCCCCAGGGCAGGTGGTGAGGGCTCAGGCTCATGGAGGCAAGGTTGAGGCCAGGCTCCAGGCCCTTGGAGAGCTCCACTAGGGACTGCCAATTGCTTCTGGCCTCCCTGAGCAGCTGCTGGAACTCAAGGTGTGTTTACCAGTTAGGTTCAAGCACTCTAAGAGGCGGCCAGGGAGGTGTTCATTTCTCTCCTCCAGGTGGTCCAGACATGTGTTGACCTGGTCCAACATGGGGTTGGTGGCTGCCCATACTCCTCCTCATGCAAAGCCATCGACCTTGCCTTCCGTGTGCACATCCACAGGCGTGCTCTATTCCACCTGGCCACCAGCCAAGACAGGCTCGAGTATGCACAAGGGTCACATGACCTTGTAGTGAAGCAGCACAAGTGGGTGCACAGACAGCCTGAGACAAGGAGAGCAGGGGGCTGTCATAAAGCCTTGTGCTCATTAACATTGTCCTCCTGGGGAAAGAAAGCAAGACTGTCACAGTCTGTGTTGATTGAACATGTGCCTGCTGAGTGGTGGGCTCAGGTCTCTCCCAGATTTTCATAAAAATCTTCAAGACTGCTGGTGTACGCAACACACATCTTGCCATCATGATCTAGGGGTGCCTAAAGCTGCAACTTGTGACCTCTCGCCCGAGGGCTTCCTCAGTATGTGAAGGTCGAAGAAGGTCTTCTATACTGTCATTATAGCTGGAATTTCTTTCTGTGTTCCAGTACTATGAAGTACTCCTGTTAAAGAAGAACTTATGATTAAGATGTGAGCTACCTGACTTGCTATGCAAGTCCAAGTCAGCAGGCTTAGATGAAAGAAACATGCTTAGATGTGGATGTTGGAGGGGGTGGGACTACTTCTCACTTGTACTCCCAATACAGGATTGGTGGGTATTAATTAAATAATTAATCAAGAGACCCACCCTGTGTTATATATGAGACCAAGGGATTTTGGACCTGGGAAAGACTTGAGAGGAGTGAGCATAGTTTTTTCCATTTATTGAGGGCTTTCTATGGGCCAAGCTGTATGTATATCCCTCATAACTATTGATGTGGGGATAAACGTGATGATGCAAGGGCATCTATGCAAATCACAGGATATCCTAGCACTCAGAAGTAGGGTCTCAGTGCACAGGCACATTCCTGTAGCAGTACACATAACTCCTGGACCAGGTGTGCACCTGTAGAACTTTGTTATTTTGATGGAGGTCAAGGATCTTATATATCGCTGAGGCTCACCTGCCCCTTCCACACACACACACAGACACACATACACATACAGAGAGCAGAGGGTCCCCTGCCACCTTCTACTGTCCTTTTCCCTTGAATGTGGTCTCACTTTGGAGATAAATTAGTGGGTGAGAGAACGCTTACAGGAAAAAAGGATGAGTAGGGACCTGCCCATTCTGGGTTCTTCTCTGCTTTTTGTTCTGATTCTTTTCCCCACCCTAGGAATGCCAAGACTTGAAAGGCTTGGAGCACCTTTCTATCAAGACTTTGGGAGTGACTGGTGATCATCTCATGACATTCTGGATGGATATCCTGGCACAAAAGGATTCTGCTAAGGCTTGGAGGAAGGATGGACTCAGACTGGAAAGACTGTTAGTATCTTGGAAGACCTTAGGACACAAGTCTCCTCCAGACAGAGGCAAATGGAGGCTAGTCTGTGCCTTACTTCCAGTCCTCTCAGCCTTCCTCCCACCTCCCCATTCTTACTTCTGTCTCTGTATCCCTCTAGTGATCTATCTTTCCATCTCTATATTTTCCAAAAACACAAGCTAGGGACACAGGCTTCGATTTCATCCTAGTCTCCAGCCACAGTGTCACAGACATGAAGGTCTGGTTCCTGCTATGTGGGGTCCGAGTTTCTCTTCTGATTGGGACAAGTGATGTGGGTCAACTTAGGGCAGCCATTACTCTTCCAGATGTTGATTTCCTCTCAGTGACTGAACTAAGTCCCAGGAGATGAACCACGACAATTTTCATGCCCTGGTCTAGCCCTATGTCTGACACTAATGATCCAGAGTTATGCTGAACTTTAGAGGTTAAGGTCACAGTTGTAAGCCAGAATGCCATCCCTAAAGAAACCAGACACAAGTCAGGGTTTACCAGGGACACCATCACACTGGCCAGCTGATAGATGGGCCACATTGTTGATCAGGCAGTCCACAGAGGATCGTTACAGAAGTGCAGTTAATATCTGGTATAATTTTCATTCAAATGTTTTTCAGTCTGTTCCCAAATATTTTTCAAACACATTCAAACCAGAGAGTTTGAGACACGCCTTTTCCCTATAATATGTACAATGATATGTATAATATGTACAAATCTAACATTCAGAATGCAGAGAAACAGGTACATTCATTCCATTCATGAGTGGATCGAGTTTGGGAGACATCTTTGTAGGAGGTTTGCACATATTATATAAAGTTGAGATGTGAATGACCTTTTGTCAGTGTGTGTGTGTGTGTCTCTGTGTGTGTGTGCCTATGCACATGGAAGCCCTGATGCAAACTACTTCAGTGTGGACACTTAACCCCTTGGCCAAAGGAGGAGCATCCAAGATTTGGGCAGGAAGACAAGGTGTGTGGGTCACAGGCACACACCTGACCCTAGGAAGGGATGCCAGGAGTTGGGGGCATGCCAGGCCCCCAAAGGGAAGTACCAGAAGCATGGCCTAGGCAGGCAGATCCCCCAGGACATCTGGAGGCCAGCCCTCCGGGAGGTGGTGAGGGCAAAGGCTAGAGCCTGGCTCAGGGAGGCAGGGTAGAGGCCTGGCTTGGGGGCCCTTGGAGGCCTCCACTAGAGGCTGCCAGTCACTTGGGGTCCCCGTATATGGCTGCTGGAACTCAAGATGTATCTGACTCTTGGATCAAGCAGTGCTTTTAGGCGGCCAAGGAGGTGGTCATTCCTCTCCTCAAGGCGGTCCCGACAGGCTAGATCTGGTTTAACATGCGGTTGACAGCTGCCTATGCTGATTCTCTGGTGATACCATGGTCCTTGCCTTCCTCTCCCGCATCCACAGCCAGGCCCTTTTTCACGTGGCAGCAGCCATGGTGTGCTCCTGCATGCGCAAGGCTCACATGATTTTGGAGCAAAGCAATCATGGGTGCCCAGTCTCCCTTTTCTTCTGACCCTCTCTTTTGATCTGTTCTGCATGCTGACATCCAAATGGTAGATTTGTATATAAATTGGATCTCAATGGAGTTTACCACATCAAACACATGGTTCTTTGCCTTGGGCCACTTATCTTTTATCCCTCTTATTTTGCAGGTTATATCATTAACTCTCTTCTTCTCCCATGAGGCCATAATATGTGTTCTTCCCTGAGAAGGCTATTTTCTTTCACATTCCTGCTCCTGTGCACTTGCTCATCCTAAATCCTTTAAACCAACTCCTCTCTCTCTCACACATTCTCCGTCAACTCTCAGGCAACACACATTTCAGCCTTTTGCATCTTTTCTGACAGACAGACCTGATACAGTCTACCAAATCTTCAGTACATTTTTTCCAGTTCCTCTATCAGATACCACCCACTTTGTGCCTTCTGCCAAAGCAATGAGTAGACAATGGGGTTTATGACATTCTCAGTAGGGAATATCACTTGAGATCTCTTAATGAAAGGTACGATTTCAGTGTCTCCTTATGTGCTATTCAATCTTCATATGTATTGTGCTCTATATAATTATATTAATTAGGAAAAAATGAGCTACTAATGAGCTACTGATGAATTGGAAACTGGTGGCAAAAATTTTAATCATAAGACATACACACGAAGACATGTGCAAAAGTCAATAAGTCAACAGAAACATCAGCATAGATGAAAGTAATAGTTGTGGAACAAAAGAAATGGTGAACTCGCCAGTATGTTGCTAAGATGTGGATTATGTTAGATGAATGCTAAGTAGGAAAAGAATCAGAGAAAGTAGACTCTTGTTGGTGAAGCTAGCATGATAAATCTCCAGAAAGCAGGGTGTATTTGACCAGAGATATGCATGGTGATAAAACAACAGTCCTAGTTAACTTTATCTGGAAGTTAGATGTGTGTTAGTTCAGTTCAGTTCAGTCGCTGTCATGTCTGACACTTTGCACTCCAGGGACTGCAGCAAGCCAGGCTTCCCTGTCCATCACAAACTCCCAAAGATTACTCAAACTCATGTCCATTGAGTCAGTGATGCCATCCACCTATCTCATCCTCTGTTGGCCCCTTCTTCTCCCACATTCAATCTTTCTCAGCATCAGGTTGTTTTCTAATGAGTCAGCTCTTCGCATCAGGTGGCTAAGAATTGGCATTCAGCTTCAGCAACAGTCCTTCCAGTGAATATTCAGGATTGTTAGGCTCTAGACTAAATGCTTTGGGTGTATTCACCAAGGGTCATGGCAGCATTTTGGCATAGTTTTTATTAGTATACTCACTATACTTCTTAGGATACTGAGATAAAAAACAATGAAGTGTATTCAGCTGGTGGGATTAGTAATTGTGGTGTGAATACAGTATACCTCAAGCCCATCTACTGTACACAGTAGGTAAGAAGACATTATTTTCTGCAGACAGACCATGAACTTGAAATGAAGTATAAATGAGACAAGAGTGAATGGTAGGACTTTCCTGATGGTCCAGCAGCTAAAACTCAGCGCTTTAACTGCTGTGGATCCAGGTTCCATCCCTGGTTGTGGAACTGGAGCCCAAAGTTCCATGGTGACACATACAAAAAAAGGAATGAATGGTGACCACAGATTGAAGAGACATTGGTGATATGAAAGATAGGACCTGTGTGGTAGTGGTCATTGCATGCTAAGGATTGAGAGGGTCCAGCATATATGCATTTGTTGATAGCAGTCAAAGGGACAAGCTGAATCACACATGGGGAAGACTTGGCAGATCCTGAGACAGGATTAATATCAACAGCCCCAGTCTTCCTTGTCATCCCTCCCCATGTGGATTAATCATCCTTTACAGATTACTGCAGAAGGCCTGAAACAACTCTCCTGCCCTCAGGCTCTTTGTCAAAGGCTCACCCAACAACCCAAGGTTTGGAAGAGATCACCTATAAGCTTTCTCTGGCTTTGACAAAGAGTAGCTAATCTCCAATGGAAAAGAAAAACCTCTGGGCC
Source organism: Madoqua kirkii (assembly GCA_006408675.1). Taxonomy (NCBI): domain Eukaryota; kingdom Metazoa; phylum Chordata; class Mammalia; order Artiodactyla; family Bovidae; genus Madoqua; species Madoqua kirkii. The sequence goes on along the minus strand of SJYC01107128.1, from coordinate 2,213 downwards.
AATATTTGGCTGTTTCTGGTATCTTAGTTTGGAAGCCATAGTTTGGATATAGTTTTCAAGTACTTGATTTACTGTTTCTTCCAAGTTCTATTTGAGGACTATGTAGCCAAGTCTAACAACATCAGGTGTCTGTTCCAGGCTTATCATTCAGAGTTATTCAAAGAATTGAGCCAATAAGAGATATCTTACACATATATATATATGTTTATGTACATGTATATACACACACATACACATAGGTGCTTCTACATATATATATATGTATATATGTATATATGTGTGTGTATATATATATATATATGGTTTATCTTGAGAAATGTAGTTCCCTATTTATGGAGGCTGAGAAATTCCACAGTCTCCTGTCTGCAAGGTGTAAATCCAGGAAAGCCAGTGATATAACTCTGTCCCAGTCTGTAGGCCTGTGAATCAGGGGTTCTGGTGGTGTGAATCCTAGTTGAGGAGAATAAAATAAGGAAAAATGTTCTGTCTAAAACAATGAGATAGGAAAAGGGAGAAGAATTCTTCCTTTTTCTGCCTTTTGTTCCATTTAGGCCTCGGATGATGCCCACCCACATTGGGGAAGGCCTTCTATTCTACTAAGTCATCAATTCAAATGCTCATCTCATCCAGAAACACCCTCACAGTTACAACCAGAAATAATGATGATTTGGATGTTCCATGACCAGTCAAGTTGACACATAAAATTGGCCATCACAGGTGGTAAGGCAGCATCATGGACTGCTGTATAACACTGTGCACACCATGAAGCCTCAAACACCCTCCTACATGATCTTTCCCATGGGAAGGACAGTGCTAGCACTCGATCATCTCTCCTAGAAGCGCTGTGCAACTTGTGACCATGCAGTCCAGCTAGAGGAAACATGGGCTATGGGGTCCACACACCCTGTACAGTGTAGATGAGTTAAACACTCAAGGTAGTCAAGCCAAGGGGAGCTGCACCTTCCTGTTTGTACAACTCACAAATTGAGAGCAGGTGCAGAGATCTCTCAACAGCAGGCTCCAGGGAAAGAAGTGGGGTTCCAGTCTCACTCTAAATAACTGAAGTATAGCAACTTTTGCAGCAGAGATATGAAGTCCTCCTACGTTTCTTCCTATAGCAACAGGATAAATAATGCTTCTTGTGGTTCAGGTGGGGACTGAATTTAGAAAAAGAGGTAGGTAAGTGATTTATGCCTGGGCCTTATAAGGAAGACATGATTTTCACAGATAGAAAAGCAGGAAATGATATGAAAATCCTGAGAAAGGTGGTACCTATCCTAGATGCATCTATGAGTTAGCTTGTTGTCAGTGTTCCATGGTCTTCCCAAAATATCTGCAACCTGATCTGACTTGCCAAATTTCCAAGTGCAAACCATGGCTCCTTCACAAAGTGCCCAGCTCAGTACTCTCTGATTCCGGAGCTCATAACCAATTCCCCTGAAACTCTGCTGTGGTATCTCCATGTCCATATCTAATATGAAAAACTCACATTATGCCTGGAAGGAGTTAAGCTTCGATGGCTTCCTGGAGAGGGATGTAATTGCCCTAGGCCTGGGTAAACTGAATGTGCATGCTTTCCAAAATCTAAGATGACAAGAAAGAAAGCAAAAGATCTGTGCAAAGACCTAAGAAGTAGAGCTAGGCACTGAGGGGTGGACACGGATATAGAAAGACAGGAATAAGAAGTAGAGGTTTCATTACTTCAGGTGCGGCTTTTGAAACAGACAGATTCCCACCAGTAGACCTACTTGGAAGGAGTGGCCAATCTCCCCATCAATCATCACAGGCCCACCAATGACGACATTGGGAGGCGGTGCCAAAGAAACATTGTGGAGGACGCCCTAGCGTGTGAATAAGCACAGAGACTAAGCTCCCGACTGTTTGGAGTGTCCTGTGGGGCTTCCGTCTACCATTCTCCTTGGTTAGGATTTAACGTGGTGGCTCCCTTTGCCAAGATCTCAAAAGTGTACATTTTCATTACTTTGTTTGTATTTGGCTGTCTGCAGTGTGATTTGGAGAGTCGGGGAGATGGGGTGTCCTAACTGGACACCTTGAGAAACGTGTCTCGAGGCTCCTGGGTGGATGGCCTCTCTCAGGCACCTCCGGGTTTGGTGTTGGGCCTTATGTAACAGCTCGGTGAACCTTGACGGTTTTCTTTGTTTAACTGTGGGTCTTGCAGACCCTTTCCCTTTAACGGTATTAATAATATTGTG
>SJYC01107126.1:0-11161 GCA_006408675.1 Madoqua kirkii | reverse complement strand
CTAGTCAAAGCTATGTTTTTTCCAGTAGTCACATATGGATGTGAGAGTTGGATTATAAAGAAGGCTGAGTGCCAAAGAATTGATGCTTTTGAACTGTGGTATTGGAGGAGACTCCTGAGAGTCCCTGGACTGCAAGGAGATCCAACCAGTCCATCCTAAAGGAATCAATCCTGAATATTCATTGAAAGGACTGATGCTGAAGCTGAAACTCCAGTGCTTGGCCACCTGATGCAAAGAGCTGACTCATTTGCAAGACCCTGATGCTGGGAAAGATTGAAGGTGGGAAGGGAAGGGGACAGCAGAGAATGAGATGGTTGGATGGCATCAGCAACTCAATGGGCATGACTTTGAATAAACTCTGGGAGTTGGTGATGGACAGGGAGGTCTTGGGTGCTGCAGTCCATGGGGTTGCAAAGAGTCAGACACAACTGAGCAACTGAACTGAACTGAAGAATTCACAGTTTGAGGTAGTAAATTAAAAATTATAGATTGCACAAGAATGGAAACCAATACACTTAACATTAAATCTATGAAATGTATCCAAAGAAGTTTTCAGAGGTAAATAGATGTTTTTTAATATTTTTTAAGATTTTATTGAAGTATAGTTGATTTACAAAATTGTGTTTAATTTCTGCTTAGCAACTCAATGGGCATGACTTTGAATAAACTCTGGGAGTTGGTGATGGACAGGGAGGTCTTGGGTGCTGCAGTCCATGGGGTTGCAAAGAGTCAGACACAACTGAGCAACTGAACTGAACTGAAGAATTCACAGTTTGAGGTAGTAAATTAAAAATTATAGATTGCACAAGAATGGAAACCAATACACTTAACATTAAATCTATGAAATGTATCCAAAGAAGTTTTCAGAGGTAAATAGATGTTTTTTAATATTTTTTAAGATTTTATTGAAGTATAGTTGATTTACAAAATTGTGTTTAATTTCTGCTATACAGCAAAGTGACTCAGTTATCATTTAAAAAGTGAAAAGAAAATAAAAATTGATTTTAAATTTTAAAAAAAAATAGAGGCTTTCCCTGGTGGCCTAGTCTCTAGGATTTGGGGCTTTCATTGCTATGACCTGGACTCAGTCCTTGGGTTGGGAAGATCCCTTGGAGAAGGGAAAGGCTACCCACTCCAATATTCTGGCCTGGAGAATTCCATGGACTGTATAGTCCATGGAGTTCCAAAGAGTCAGACACAACTGAGCAACTCTCACTTCACATATATATTTCACAGGTATATATGTTTATATATTATATATATATATTATATATATTATGTATATATATAATGTGTGTGTGTGTGTGTGTGTGTGTGTGCGCGCGCATGTGTGCTCAGTCTCTGTTGTGTCTGACTCTCTGTGACCCCATGGAATGTAGGTTTGCCAGGCTCCTCTATCCATGGGATATTCCAGGCAAGAATACTGAAATGGGTTGCCACTTTCTCCTCCAGGGGATCCTCTCAATTCATGAGTCAAACTCATATCTCCTGCATCCCCTGTATCTCCTGCACTGGCAGGTAGATCCTTTACCACTGAGCCACCTGGGAAGCCTAAGTGTATGTGTATATATAGTCATGTCCGACTCTTGTGACTCCCATGAACTGTAGCCTGCCACGCTCCTTTGTCCATGGGAATTTCCAGACCAGAATACTGGAGTGGGTTGCCATTTCTTTCTCCCAGGGGATCTTCCTGACCCAGGGATCAAACCTATGTCTCCTGAATTGCAGGCAGATTCTTTATTGCTGAGCCATGTGTGTATATATCTTACATATATATACATATATAAGCATATCAGTGTATTCCCACTCTAAATCCCATTTAGTCATGGAATATAATCTTCTGTGTATGTTACTGGATTCAGCTTGCTCTTATTTAGTTGATATTTATAGCATTAATATTCATAAAGCATATTGGTCTGTAGTTTTCTTATTGTGCATTTGTCTGGTTTTGGTATGGGGTAATGCTGGCCTTATAAAATGTGTTGGAAAGTGTTCCCTCTTCTATTTTCTGGAAGTTTAAGAAGGATTGGTGTTAATTCTTCTTTAAATGTTTGGTACAATTAAGCCCCATGAAGCCATATAAGCCTGGTCTATTCACTGTGGTAAATTATGTGAGTTATGAAATTCATTCTAACTTTTTAAAGTCTAGTTAGATTTCTTATTTCTTTTTGAATCAGTTTTGATATTTTGTGTCTTTCTGGGAATGTTTCCATCTCATCTTGGTTATCTAATTTGTTGGCATACAACAAGTTCCTAGTACTCCTTTATAATTTTCTTTTTGACTGTCTGCATGCCATGTGAGTTCTTAGTTCTCTGACCAGGAATCAAATCCAGGCCCCTGCACTGGGAGTGCAGTCTTAAGCACTGGACCACCAGGGAAGTCATCCACTTTAGTGTTGTTGCTGCTCAGTCACTAAGTACTGTCTGATTCTTTGTGACATCATGGACTGCAGCACCCCAGGCTCCTCTGTCCTTCACCATCTCCCAGAGCTTGCTCAAACTCATATCCATTGAGTCAGTGATGCCATCCAACCATCTCGTCCACTGTCGTCCCCTTCTCCTCCTGCCTTCAGTCTTTCCCAGTATCAGGGTCTTTTCCAATGAGTAGGCTGTTCACATCAGGTGGCCAAAATGTTGAAGTTTCAGCATCAGTCTTTTCTACGAATATTCAGGACTGATTTCCTTTAGGATTGACTTTGTTTTTAATCTCCTTGCAGTGCAAAGGACTCTCGAGTCTTCTCCAATACCACAGTTCAAAAGCATCAATTCTTCAGCACTCAACTTTATTTATGGTCTACCTCTGATATCCATACATGACTACTGGAAAAACCATAGTTTTGTCTATACAGACCTTAGTCAGCAAAGTAATGCCTCTGCTTTGTAATACACTGTCTAGGTTTGTCATAGCTTTTCTTCCAAGGAGCAAGCATCTTTTAATTTCATGGCTGCAGTCACCATCTGCAGTGATTTTGGAGGCCAAGGAAATAAAATCTGCCATGGTTTCCACTTTCCCCCCTTCTATTTGCCAAGAAGTGATGGGACTGGGTGCCATGATCTTTGATTTTTGAACGTTGAGTTTCAAGCCAGATTTTTGCTCTCCTCTTTCATTTTCATCAAGAGGCTCTTTAGCTTCTCTTCGCTTTCTGCCATAAGGATGGTGTCATCTGCATATCTGAGGTGATTGATATTTCTCCCAGCAATCATGATTCTAGCTTGTGCTTTACCCAGCCTGGCATTTCACATGATGTACTCTGCATATAAGTTCAATAAGCAGGGTGACAATATACAGCCTTGATGTTCTCCTTTCCCAATTTTGAACCAGTCCGTGTCCCATGTCCAGTTCTAACTATTGCTTCTTGACCCACATACAGGGTTCTCAGGAGATAGGTAATGTGGTCTGGTATTCTCATCTCTAATAATTTTCCACAGTTTGTTGTGATCCACACAATCAAAGGCTTCAGCATAGTCAATGAAGCAGATGTAGATGTTTTTCTGGAATTCACTTGCTTTCTCTGTGATTCAACAAATGTTGGTAATTTGATCTCTGGTTCCTCTGCCTTTTCTAAACACCCACTGTATAATTCTTTTTATTCCTATCATATCAGTAGTGATGTTCCATCTTTCATTCCTGATTATAGTAATATGAGTCTTCTCAGATTTTCCATGGTCTACTTATCTAAAGGTTTGTTGATTTTATTGATCTTTTCAAAGAACTAGTGTCTTTGGTTTTTCCCCTCCCCTCACTTCTCTGAACTCTAAATCTCTAAACATGGAGCTGGGAAAGAAATGGTGACAGCTTGCTTCCCCTAGGGAGAAATCTTAGCCATTGGTCCTGAACGGCAGCCCAGAGGATTTGAGCTTCCAACATGCCAAAGTGGGAGTTGGATAAGGGAGCTGTCCTAACTGAGATTTAGCAGATTTTTTTTTAATAAAGGTTTCCCTATTTGATGAATACTCTCTGAACTTCAGAGACTTGAAATGGTTGTGTCTTTTAGAAACATTCACCTTTATGGTTATTTCACTGGGAAGAAGGAACAGAGCTCTTCATGTCGCCATTTTATACATTTCTGCTCCAGCCTGGCATTCTTTTTGATACCCAAATGAATCTCTTCCTTTTTAAATGAGCCCCCTTTCTTGTGCTGGGTCCTCCCTGAACTTGTCCAGCTCTCTGTATTCTCTTTACCTCAGTGTGTTGTGGAGGCATGAGCCAGCAGAATCCCTGGTTTATTCCTGTCATCATGAATTTGGTGACAATTTGGTTCTATTTACTTGGGTGTTTACTAAGCTCTTTCCCTTCCATTCTTCTTGCTGCTGCCCATGTAGTTTCTAAAGTGGAATCTTCCATGCTTCAGGAGGCAACCCCCTGGGCATGATGAGCCAGTTGAGGAGGGAGTGACGTAAGGTCCAACTTCTTGCCAACTAAGGACATATAAAAGCAGTTCAGTTAACATCTATGTAGTCGCCATTGTCTCAAAAAGCATAGGTATTTCTTCTCAAGAAAGTAGGAAAATTCAAAATATTACATTAAAACATCTTGAAAACATTTTACTAACGAAACACTTCACATTGTCCTGTGGTTCATGGATGGTCACACAGTAAGCACTGGACCATGTGAGGTCATTCTGGAGGTATTTAGCTAAAGAACACATCTGACTGAACCTTCAACCCCCATTCTCTCCCCATCTTGCTGCAATAACTACACCACGACTCTCTTAATGCCCCCCTCCCCCATGATGTCTGGCACATTCTTATAATTAGACATTTATTGATGCTGAGTTGGACTGCCTTTCAAGACAGTGACCATCTTAAAAGCAAGGATCCCATCTTCTTCATCTCTGTGTGCCCAGCCAGGAGCAGGTGCTAGGACTGGCAGAAAGTAGAGTCTCCACAAATGTTTGCTGATTGAGTGAATGGATAGGTGAAGGATAAGTGAATGAATTGTTGCCCATTGTCAGAATCATAAAATCAACTTCTTAGCTGGTATCAGGGCCATACTGATGTGGCCGCTGCACCATGTCCTACCGATCTTATCACTGTAAACTCTCCTTCCCAATGTGCACTCCATTCCAGCCCAACCAGTCTGTTCTCTGATCTTCAGAAATGTCCTACATTATCTCATCTTGCCCACAGCTCTGCTTCTTGGATGGTCTTCCTCCTCTACTTATGACCACTCTTGAGCCTGCCAAGACTTTTTTACAGAAGTGGATGTCTCCTCAGAACAAACCAGGCTTATTTCCACAAGGGCAGGCAGAAAACCTTCCAATGCCATGAACTGGTTCATTCACCTATGGTGGCAACAGAAATCATGATTTAGAACAATGACAGAGAGTAAATTTTTGATCAGCTCAGTTTGGGAACCAGCCTTCAAAGTTACTCAGTCTTTAGTTTCTGTGATTTGCCTTGTTTTGTTTACAGAAAAATCAGAGTAATTTTTTTTCTTTCAAGTCTCCTTCTTTATGACTCTGCAAAGAAATTTGTTTTCTGTTCAACAAATATTTAAATGACCATCATAAGCTAAACAGATGCTGCTGTTACAAATGGCATGTTTGTTATTCCGTGTAAAAATTCCTCAGACCTAAGGGATGGATTGCATCTGGGCAAAGGGGCTTTGATCCTTGGGAACTGTTAGTTATTCTCTGACCTTTGTCTCCTTAAACCTGGGCTGCAAATCTCCCTTTACCAGATGGGATGGTTGAGTCTAGCTCTTCTAGGATTGGATGTCTCCTGGAGTCTGTGTCATGTGTAACAAATGAACACCCTCGTGGCATGACACATCTTTGGAATTTGACCACTGCCCACTTTCAGCCATCAAGGATGAGCTGTTAGTCCATCTGGGCCATCTCTGGGTTCATCATAAGCATGCTGCCATAGAAACAGTGAGCTGTGGCTTCAAAATGTCCCTTCTTCTGTTAAACTGCTATAATCTAGTATTTTAGGAAAGAAAAACAGCTGACCTACTCCAAAAGGCTGAGTCAGATTGGTCCATGTGCTTTCTCTAATAAGCACCTCCTTTGGCTTCACAGGAAGCAACCAACTCTCTCCAGAGTCCAAAAGCATTGCATAAGGCTTGGTGTTGAGCTCTGAGGAAATCTTTGATGGCAATAACAGTAACAATTGGGGTGAAAACTTAATAGGAATAGCCAACTTTATGTACAACTGTATCATTATTTATAAAGAGCCGTAGGATATTTCATATCACTTAATAGTCATCCCAGTATTGTGAGGTAAGCAAGATAAGAATTACTCTTCCCATTTATCATAGAAGGAAACTGAGGTCCAGAGAGCCAAAAGCCTTATTTAAGATCCCCAAAATAGTAAGTAGAAGAGCTGGAAGAAGAATCTAAGATGTTTGACCTCCAAGCCAGAGCTCAGAGGAAGAAAGACTTCCTGGTGTTATGGAGCTCAGGTCCAGCTGTTCACAACTCGAAAATCAATACCCCATAGGCAGTCATTTGTAGAGAAGAAAGTTGCTTTCAATCAGGATGTCCAGCAGTCTGGGGGGAAGTAATCTCAGCTGATCACTGGGATAGGGGGTCAGTGTCAGTGCCACGCTCCACAGCGTGAAGCCTTGTCAGTTCCACATGATCTTTCTTTAGATGTTGTCATGTTCACACAATTTGTTCACGGAGCTTGTTCTTGAGGTCACTGAAGGGAAAGCTGGGGAAGAGATCTGCTCATCTGTTAATCACTCATTCTTCCTTTCTACTTCTTTAAAGAAATAACCAACAGGTTAGGCAAGGTATTGTGTGATCAAAAGGTTTGAAAAGTGTGCTAGGGCCAAAGACGAATAGAGCATGAGGGCGCCCGGTTTAAAAGTTAGTTACAGTATAGCTTTGCTTAACAAGAAAAAGGATTTCCTGCTGAGGGCCATTTCCTACAAATGGCTGCATACATAGTGATCTGTCTTTCGGCTGAGATAAAACTTCGAGAGCCCTGAATACCGCGAATGGCTGGGTAACGGCAAGTAACCCCAAGAGTTGCTCTTGGGTATCCACTTCTAGGACTGATATTTTTTCTGAACTGTAAATACAGCAGAAAATAAAAAGCAAACACAGTTGCTGATGTCCTAGAGCTTATAGCCTAGTAGAGGAGAGATCCACTGAACAGAAGACTATAAAAATAATTACAAATTGTGATATGTGCTATGAAGGAAGAGTTTAGGCTGCTACAAAGCACAATAAAGAGGGAACCAACCTGATCTACTTTGGGAAGGTCAGAGAAGACCTCTCTGATGTAAGCATATTTAACAAGTTAAAATCTAAAGAATGGAGTAGGAGTCACCTCAAGATCTGTTTCAGAATGGCCAGGTAGTAAGGGTGAGAGGTGAACTAAGCAAATGGAACCATAGAAATGAAGGCCCTAACACAGGACTGAGCTTGGTGCAATAGAGGAAGTAAGAAAAGACATATGTGGCCAGCATGAAATGAGTGAAGAGCAATTGGAGAAATTGGATGAGCCTGGAAGGTGAATGGAGGCCAGATCATGAAGGCTAGGGACAACCTTTTGAGCCAGCTCTGAATGTACTTGACTGAGACTTAGATTCCTGAGGGCTCTGCGAATGCTTCAAGATTCATTATTCAGGCCTTATCCCATTCATCTTAGATCCTCTGGGGCCACCTAGAGGCAACACACAGTGCCCAGTGGGGCCATTAAGAATAAGAAAGGCAGAGAGTGATTCCTACTATGAAGAGAGAAGGTCAGCACTTGTATGGAACACCAGGGTTCACTGGAAGTTGCCTGGCAGTGAAGATAGAAAAAGAAACTCATTGGGTTTTATGGTGTGTGTTCTCTGGCACCAAAAACTCAAAGTGAAAGACAACTCAGCAGTTTCCTAGGCCAACGAGACTTAAGCCTCAGTTACACAGAGAGGTCTTCACTTGGGACTGGAATAAGAATAAGCCTACACTACGTCTTCAGCAAGTTGCCCAAATGACTAGCAACTCTGCTCATGCCTGTGGCTCTATCAAGCCTGCAAACAAGGGGTTACACCCTGTAGGAACAGGGGAATGGAGACATTTCTGCAAGTTGGGGGGATTACAGGTTCAGAAATCCTCTTCTCTGAGGTCCGTGCTTAATGGAGGAAAATAAGCACAGTTTGATGATGGGGGAATTCATGTGTCCATTAGCTTGCTTCTTTCCACTGGATGATGTAAAAACATATAGAAGAGGGCTGCTTCTATATTGCAGGTACTTTCTAATAAGGGCCCCTGAGAACTGCTGATAATGTGGTCCATAGTTGGGAACCCAAACCACCTGGTGAATAGAAAAGTTCAATATTTTCATCTCTTTATGCTGAGTGTCATATGTAAAGAGCAGCAAGTGGTCCAAGGTGCCTGTGCCTAAGTGGCTAAGAGTTCTAGCTTAGGCAGGATGGGTGTTTCTGGCAAGGATTGGGGGCTGAGAGCACACATATCAAGCTCAGTGATGAATAGGGCTCCTTCCCAGTGGCATACCTATATTCCTGGAGAGGTGGAGATAGGTAGAAAGCAGGCAGGAGGTGGGCAGAGCAAGGAGGACATGTTTCAGGTTGGCTCAAGTCATCAGAGGCTCAAGGGGTGCTTATTTATAAAATAATAAGGAAGGAACGCCAATATCTTCCTCAAGGAATGAGCTGCCTTTGGCCAAGAGATGACTGCATACTGGTCCAGAGCCCCAGGATCTGGGAGAGAATCTAGCATCTTGGAATTGTAAATGCCCTTCAGGCTCTGAGATATAATAGATGGTATAACGTTTAAAAAATGTGAGAATGAAAGCAAGCCAAATAAAGGTCTGGAGAAGAGTCTGAGCAAACAGAATTACAGCCTGTCCTAAAACACCCTGCTCTCTTTTTGGACAGATAGGGCCTGGGCTTCCCTTGTGGCTCAGATGGTAAAGAATCCGCCTGCAGTGCAGGAGACCTGGGTTCGATCCCTGGGTTGGGAAGATCCCCTGGAGAAGGGAAAGGCTACCAACTCCAGTATTCTGCCCTGATAATTCCATGGAATCAGAATTCTGCCCTGAGAAGTCCATGGGGTCACAAAGAGTCTGACATGACTGAAAGGCTTTCACTTTCAGAGCCTGGAAGCCGAGGGAGGGGCAAGGGGCATACTGAAGTCTCACAAGCACTCAATGGCAGAGCCAGGACCACCACTTGAGGATAGGTTCAAGTATGCTCAGGATAAATAGAGCTCAGTTAGCCAAAGACCACCAGGAAGTCTGGGGGTACACATGGCAAATTATTCGGCTGGACTCAAACAGGACAGTGTCTGAACACCAGGAAGAGAGGTGCCTGGGCATGCTATAACTTAAAGAGCAGGCCAAGGAAGAGTTCACTAGACCCTACAGTCCAGGGCACGAACCAGCTCACTCTTACTATTGCATCTTTAATTCATAGTATGACACCTTGCACACATTAGGTTCTCAAAAATTATTGATGGACAAAGAGGAATCCACAAAGAAGACTGGAAAAAAGACACAGAAATGTGAAGAGAATCAGGATGGTGCAGTGTCTCAGTAGTTGAGAGAGCAAAGGGCTACAAGAAGGAGGCAGAGGCAAACTGTCAAATGTAACAGAGGGTCAGATGAAAACAGGAGCATGTTGCATGTGACAATGACTTCCAAGCTGCTGGGCTCCCAAATCGTGATCTCTAGTTCACTGCTGACCATCTCTACCTTGACATCCATCCACAGATAGAACTTGTTCTGCCATGTGCTATGTCTCCAGAGAAGTATAGTATCCTTCTTCCAGTTCTTGGCCTTCCTCCTCTGCTCTCTGTTTTATAAATGGCAATACTGACTGGTTACCAAACTAGAAACCTAGGAGTCATTCGAGACTTGGTGTACTCCCACTGAGACATGATTAATCAATCACTATACACTGGTGTTTACTCTATCTCCTTAGAGCTCTCAGATCTTGATTCAATTCCTCTGCCCCTAACCTAGCCCAGTTACCTGTGCCTCTCACTGAAGAACTGGAAGAACTTCTTAGAGAAACTGGCCTACTCACACCTGCCCTTGCTCCTTCACAAGCTTTTACCCAGATACCACCAGGAGGGATTGTTTTATTCAGTTTATAATGTTTATAATTAAAAGTTCTCTAATTTACACAGAGTCATGCCACACTACCATAACCAAGTCACGGAACAGTTCCATAGCTATCCCCCTCAAAGATCTCTACACTACCCCTTTGTAATCAAAGTTCCTGTCCCACACACATAACCCCTGACAACCACTGACCAGTTCTGTATCCCATAATTTTGCCATTTCCACGATGTCATAGGATGAAGTCAGAGAGTATGTAGCCTTTTCAAAAAGGCTTCTTTAACCCAGTATAATGCATTTGAAGCACTCGTGTTATTTTATGTATCGGTCATTTGTTCTTTCATGACTAAGTAATATTCCATTTAGAACTGGACATGGAACAACAAACTGGTTCCAAATAGGGAAAGGAGTACCTCAAGACTGTATACTGTCATCCTGCCTATTTAACTTATATGCAGAGTACATGATGAGAAATGCTGGGCTGGATGAAGCACAAGCTGGAATCAAGACTGCTGGGAGAAATATCAATAACCTCAGATATGTAGATGATACTACCCTTATGCCAGAAAGTGAAAAAGAAATAAAAAGCCTCTTGATGAAAGTGAAAGAGTAGAGTGAAAAAGTTGGCTTAAAGCTCAACATTCAGAAAACTAAGATCATGGCATCTGGTCCCATCACTTCATGGCTAATAATACTGTATGATTCCATTTATGTGAAGTATTTACAACGGTCAAGCTCAAATAAACAGCTAGTAGAATGGTGGCTGGAAGATGTGTATAAGAGACAGATACTACCCTTATGCCAGAAAGTGAAAAAGAAATAAAAAGCCTCTTGATGAAAGTGAAAGAGTAGAGTGAAAAAGTTGGCTTAAAGCTCAACATTCAGAAAACTAAGATCATGGCATCTGGTCCCATCACTTCATGGCTAATAAATGGGGAAACTGTGGAAAGAGTGGCTGACTTAATTTTTTTTTCTTGGCATAAATAAAATCTATTTTAAAAAGCAAGAAAGCTTCCCTGTTACTATAGACTTAATATTAACTAAAAAAAATGTCTTTTCAAATATTTATCACTGATTTCTTTGAAATAGAAATGTATATTTGATTCAAATGATCACCTGTTAACTAAAGGCAAGGCATTAT
>SJYC01107118.1:34-30979 GCA_006408675.1 Madoqua kirkii | reverse complement strand
CGGCTTTGGGAGATCGTGTACATCTGTGGCTGATTCATGTCAGTGTATGGCAAAACCAATGCAGGATTGTGAAATGGAATAAAGTATTAAATTAAAAAAATAAATAAAAACATTGCACTTAGGGGTCAAATCACGTAATGATATAGATTCTGTGGTACTGGAAAAGTTACAATTTAAAATTAAAGTAACATTTATAATTTCTGGCAGAACTTTCATATATACATCCCCTAGAGTTATTGAGAAATGAACTGTGCAACAACAACAGCAACAAAAATGCCAGTATGTAGACTATGTTTTAAAGTAGTTTCTGAGTCAACTGTTCTGACTTACCTTTGGGGAAAAAATAATAATAGTAATTAGTGTAGACAGAGGAAGAAGCAAAAATTCAGACTAACATTTATTATACCTATTGACCAGACTTTAAAAACATCCATCATAAAACTTAAGGAACTAAATTAAAACATGTAAATATTCACCCACTCCTACTTATCTAAAACTGATAAGTGAATGGAAGTCAAAACCAAAGACCTTACCTTATACACTTAGGGAAAAAGTAAATAAAATCAGCAAAAGACAAATGTGATCTAGAAAAGAGCAAACAAACTGACTGCCCAATACATTTGGTTGCACATGGATGCTTATACCAACTTCATTTATAACTGCCAAACCTTGAAGCATCTAAGATGCCCTTCAGTAAATAGAGTGAGAGAGTTATGCCAATTCTTTGCAATCCCATGGACTGTAGCCTGCCAGGCTCCTCTATCTGTGGTATTTTCCAGGCAAGACTACTATAGTGGGTTGCCATTCCCTTCTTCAGGGAATCTTCTGAACCTAGGTCTCCCAAACTACAGGCAGATTCTTTATTGGCAGAGGCACCAGGGAATTCCAAAACTGTGGCACATTTATACAATGTAATACATATCGGTATTAAAAAGAAATGAGCTACAAAACCATGACAAGATATGGCAGACACATAAATGAATATTATTAGGTAATAGATTAAAAAAAGTGACTCTCTAGAAGTTAAGTGACTAGTTCAAACAACTAGCAAATAGAAGAAAAATAATTGAGTGCTTTCTGAGAGTGAACAAAACAGATTCTAATCAGTTTGGTAATTACTTTATCTTATTCTTAACACAATAGAAGTAATGCCATTTATGACATTACTGTGAGATGGAATTATAAATTTGAAGCATGAAATAATCTCTCAGTAAACTATCATTATTATTACTTTCTACTACTTAACATATTATAAAAATTGATTTTCTGAAGTCCTACATACTTAAAAAAAAACCATTAACACATGGATTTCAGCATGAAGTAAGGGATTAAATACCTGAACTTTAGGGTGTACTTTTGGGGCTGAGTGTGTATCATCTGTGGAAATGAAGTAGCATAAGAGAAAAACAAAATGGTCAGCAGAATAGAAGCTCTTCTGAGATATGCAATGTCCACAGATTCAGGGACGTGACCTTGGACAGCAAGGCGGGAGGCTTTTTGTGAAGCTCTGTTTAGAATTGCCTCGGAGAACATAATTTCTTAGAATGTTCAGATTCTAATTAATTATTACATTGTCATATAAGTCACATTATGTTCTTCTCAACCAAATTTCCCTTAGGCATAGGCATAAAATAAATGATTCTATGACTCTCATGATTGAAATGTTTGTTTGCTGGTGTGAGAATTGCAGAATACTTGTTTTATTTCTTTTTTTAATATTTTATTCTACTTTACAATACTGTATTGGTTTTGCCATAAATTGCCATGAATCAGCCACAGGTGTACACGATCTTCCAATGCCGAAGCCCTCTCCCACCTCCCACCCAACACCATGTCCCCGGATCATCCCATACACCAGCCCCAAGCATCCTGTATTCTTTATTGAACATAGACTGGCACTTCGTTTCTTATATGATAGTATATATGTTTCAGTGACATTCTCCCAAATCATTCCACCCTCTCCCTCTCCCTCAGAGGCCAAAAGTCCATTCTATACATCTGTGTCTCTTTTGTTGTCTCACATACAGGGTCATCATTACTATTTTCCTAAATTTCATATATATGTGTCAGTATACTGCATTGGTGTTTATTTTCTGGCTTACTTCACTCTGTATAATCGGCTCCAGTTTCATCCATCTCATTAGAACTGAGTCAAATTTATTCTTTTTAAGGGCTGAGTAATACTCCATTGTGTGTATGTACCACTGCTTTCTTATCCATTCATCTGCTGATGGACATCTAGGTTGTTTCCATGTCCTAGCAATTATAAACAATGCTGCAGTGAACATTGGGGTACATGTGTCTCTTTCAATTCTGGTTTCCTTGGTGTGTATGCCCAGCAGTGGGATTGCTGGGTCATAAGGCAGTTCCATTTCCAGTTTTTTGAGGAATCTCCACACTGTTTTCCATAATGGCTGTACTAGTTTGCATTCCCACCAACAGTGTAAGAGGGTTCCCTTTTCTCCACATCCTCTCCAAACTTTATTGCTTGCAGACTTTTGGATTGCAGCCATTCTGACTGGTGTGAAATGATACCTCATTGTGGTCTTGATTTTCATTTCTCTGATAATAAGTGATGTTGCGTATCTTTTCATGTGTTTGTTAACCATCCATATGGCTTCTTTGAAGAAATGTCTATTAGTTCTTTGGCCCACTTTTTGATTAGATCGTTTACTTTTATAAAGTTGAGCTGGATAAGTTGTTTGTATATCTTTGAGTTAGTTGTTTGTCAGTTGCTTCATTTGCTATTGTTTTCTCCCATTCAGAAGGCTGTCTTTTCACCTTACTTATAGTTTCCTTTGTTGTGCAGAAGCTTTTAATTTTAATTAGATTCCATTTGTTTATTTTTGCTTTTATTTCCAGTATACTGGGAGGCGGATCATAGAGGATCCTGCCGTGATTTATGTCAGAGAGTGTTTTGCCTATGTTCTCCTCTAGGAGTTTATTGGTTCCATCACTGACTCACTGACACATTCTACTCACTGAGCAAATATATACAATTTTCTAAGACTCTGCAAAGTGAGTGTTTCAGGAAGAAATTATTCCTAATTCAGCTTAAAAATTCATTGTACAGACACTTAGATGTGATGGTCAGTAAATTAGTGAAATAATCATTTTTTTAAAAGAATATTTGAACAAGTGTGCATTATACATCATTTAAATTTTTCTCTTTAGTTTAAATTTTGATTATCATAAAATTATTTCATTAACTTTAGTGTTCAGTTCAGTTCAGTCTCTCAGTCATGCCTGCCTCTTTGTGACCTCATGACTCGCAGCACGCCAGGCCTCCCTGTTCATTACCATCACTTGGAGTTCACTCAGACTCATGTCCATTAAGTCCATGATGCCACCCAGCCATCTCATCATCGGTCGTCCCCTTCTCCTCCTGCCCCCAATCCCTCTCAGCATCACAGTCTTTTCCAGTGAGTCAACTCTTTGCATGAGGTGGTGAAAGTTCTGGAGTTTTAGCTTTAGCATCATTCTTTCCAAAGAACACCCAGGGCTGATCTCCTTCAGAATGGACTGGTTGGATCTCCTTGCAGTCCAAGGGACTCTCAGGAGTCTTATCCAACACCACAGTTCAAAAGCATCGATTGTTCAGTGTTCAGCTTTCTTCACAGTCCAACTCTCACATCCATACATGACTACTGGAAAAACCATAGCCTTGACTAGACAGACCTTTGTTGGCAAAGTAACATTTCTGCTTTTCAATATGCTATCTATTTTGGTTATAACTTTTCTGAAATTATTTTTTACCTTAAATTACATGCCTCAGAGTTGATGCTGGCGGTGGACTAGGACCTCAGCTGAGATGTTGGCCATAAAAATTTGTATCTGTATTGTATGTGTGGGTTTTCGATGGACTAGTTTGGTTTCTGTACTGTATGGAACCTGAAAAAAAAATATTTGTTTCATGCATTCTATTCTATGCCTTCTAAAGTTAAACATTCACTGAAACCAAGTGTCATGAACTGGAATAGACCTACACATCTAGACGTCTTGTGGTTTATACAAACTAGACAACCAAATGCATTGGATGAGGTTTTCCTTTTGCAAACATTCATGTTTGAGGCTGTAATGCTATAACAGTCCATGTTCAGTCAGTGCCAAATTTTCTTGTAGAACTAAATGCAAACAGATGCAGTCATGTTTCCTCCTCTGCCAACTCCCCTAAGATCACAGTTGTTGACTGAAGGAAAATAAACAATTTGGCAAGAGTTTCATGTACATTTCTTTTATTTTAGTAGGAACTGTGGAGATAAACTTAGTGTGAGTCCTTGTTCCCATGGAGAGCAATATAAGATCACCTGGGACCACCTTATCTCTAACAGTGAAGTGCTTTCATTTGAGATCAACCAGGTCAGAATTCCAAGATTCTCATTGAAATAAAGAACTCTATTTGTTGGAATTTACTGATCTATCATAAATTACTGTTCACAGTAATTGAATCCCTCTTTACTATATTCTATAAACTTCTTGTTACAATATCTGCTGCTACCACCACAAAGAGCTAAACCAGGGGCATCCTCAGTGAAGATTATGCCCTTTAAACTTTATGGACTATGACAGAAACATTAAAAAATATTCTTTTAAATAATAAATAGGACTCATATGTGGCAAATTTCTGTAGCAGTGACAAAAATGAAATTTCCAAAATTTGAGGAGAGTGAAACAAACAAACAAAAATCTTCTTAAAAGACAAGAAAAGTAGAGATTAAAAATAAAAACATTTTAAAAATAGAAAACAGATATAGAACTAGAGAAATGAATCTGTGAAAATATGTAAGAGGGCTTGATTTAAAATAATGAGTTAAAATATAATAACTATCATACTAGAATTTTATTTTTTATTTTAATATAAATTTATTTGTATTTTATTTTTAATATAAATTTATTTATATTAATTGGAGGTGAATTACTTTGCAATATTGTATTGGTTTGCCCATACACTGACATGAATTCGCCACAGGTGTACATGTGTTCCCCATCTTGAACCCCCCTCCCACTTCCCTCTGTATACTATCCCTCTGGGTCATCCCAGTGCACCAGCCCCAAGCACCCTGTATCATGCATCAGACCTGGACTGGCAATTTGTTTCACATATGATATTATACATGTTACAATGCCATTCTCTCAAATCATCTCATCCTCGCCCTCTCCCACAGAGTTCAAAACACTGTTCTATACATCTGTGTCTCTTTTGCTCTCTCACATATAAGGTTATCATTACCATCTTTCTAAATTCTATATATATGTGTTAATATACTGTATTGGTGTTTTTCTTTCTGCCTTACTTCACCCTGTATAATTGGCTCCAGTTTAATCCAACTCATTAGAACTAATTCAAATGTATTCTTTTAAATGGCTGAGTAACATTCCATTGTGTATATGTACCACGACTTTTTTATCCATTCATCTGCTGATAGATATCTAGGTTGGTTCCATGTCCTGGCTATTATAAACAGTGCTGCGATGAACATTGGGGTACACGTGTCTCTCTCAATTCTGGTTTCCTTGGTGCGTATGCCCAGCAGTGGGATTCCTGGGTCATATGTCAGTTCTATTTCCAGTTTTTAAGGGAATCTCCACACTGTTCTCCACAGTGGCGGTACTAGTTTGCATTCCCACCAAGAGTGTAAGAGCGTTCCCTTTTCTTCATACCCTCTCCAGCATTTATTGCTTGTAGACTTTTGGATCATTGCCATTCTGACTGGCGTGAAATGGTACCTTATTGTGGTTTTGATTTGCGTTTCTCTGATAATGAGTGATGTTGAGCATCTTTTCATGTGTTGTTAGCCATCTGTATGTCTTCCTTGGAGAAATGTCTATTTAGTTCTTTGGCCCATTTTTAAATTTGGGTTGTTTATTTTTTTCTGAAATTGAGCTGCATAAGTTGCTTGTATATTTTTGAGATTTGTTATTTGTCAGTTGCTTCATTTGCTATTATTTTCTCCAATTCAGAAAGCTGTCTTTTCACCTTGCTTATAGTTTCCTTTGTTGTGCAAAAGCTTTTAATTTTAATTAGGTCCCATTTGTTTATTTTTTGTTTTATTTCCAATATTCTGGAAGTTGGGCCATAGAGGATCCTGCTGTGATTTATGTCGAAATGTTTTACCTATGTTCTCTTCTAGGAGTTTTATAGTTTCTGGTCTTACGTTTATATCTTTAGTAAAATTTGAGTTTATTTTTGTGTATGGTGTTAGAAAATGTTCTAGTTTCATTCTTTTACACGTGGTTGACAAGTTTTCCCAGCACTATTTGTTAAAGAGATTGTCTTTTCTCCATTGTATATTCTTGCCTACTTCGTCAAAGATAAGTTGTCCATAGGTGCATAGATTTATCTCTGGGCTGTCTATTTTGTTCCACTGATCTATATTTCTGTTTTTGTGCCAGTACCATACTGCTCTGATGACTGTGGTTTTGTAGTAGAGCCTGAAGTCAAGCAGGTTGATTCCTCCAGTTTCATTCTTCTTTCTCAAGATTGCTTTGTCTATTCGAGATTTTCTGTTTTTCCATACAAATTGTGAAATTATTTGTTTTAGTTTTTTGAAAAATACCGATGGTAGCTTGATAGGGATTATATTTAATCTATAGATTGCTTTTGGAAGTATCCTCATTTTCACTATATTGATTCTTCTGATACCTGAACACAGTATATTTTTTCATCTATCTGTGTCCTCTTTTATTTCTTTCACCAGTGTATAATAGTTTTCTTTATATAGGTCTTTTATTTAGGTAGATATAGTCCTAAGTATTTTATATTTTTCATTGTAATGGTGAATGGAATTGTTTCCCTAATTTCTCTGTTTTCTCATTGTTAGTGTATAGGAATGCAAAGGATTTCTGTGTGTTGATTTTATATCCTGCAACTTTACTATATTCATTGATTAGCTCTTGAAATTTTCTGATCGAGTCTTTAGGGTTTTCTATGTAGAGGGTCATGTCATCTGAAAACAGTGAGAGTTTTACTTCTTCTTTTCCAATCTGGATTCCTTTTATTCCTTTTTCTGCTCTGATTGTTATGGCCAAAACTTCCAAAACTATGTTGAATAGTAGTGGTGAAAGCTGGCACTCTTGTCTTGTTCCTGACTTTAGAGGAAATGGTTTTATTTTTTCCCCATTGAGGATAATGTTTGCTGTGGATTTGTCATATATAGCTTTTATTATGTTGAGGTATGTTCCTTCTATTCCTGCTTTCTAGAGAGTTTTTGTCATAAATGAATGTTGAATTTTGTCAAAGGCCTTCTCTGCATCTATTGAGAGAACCATATGGTTTTTATTTTTCAATTTGTTAATATGGTGTATTATATTTATTGATTTGCAGATATTGAAGAATCCTTGCATCCCTGGGATAAAGGCCACTTGGTCATGGTGTATGATCTTTTTAATGTGTTGTTGGATTCCGTTCGCTAGGGTTTTGTTAAGGACTTTGGCATCAATGTTCATCAATGATATTGGCCTGTATTTTTCTTTTTTTGTGGCATCTTTGTCAGGTTTTGGTATTAGGGTGATGGTGGCCTCGTAGAATGAGTTTGGAAGTTTACCTTCCTCTGCAAATTTCTGGAAGAGTTTGTGTAGGACAGGTGTTAGTTGTTCTCTAAATTTATAATTAAGCTGTGAAGCCGTCTGGACCTGGGCTTTTGTTTGCTGTAAGATTTTTGATAACAGTTTCAATTTCCGTGCTTGTGATGGGTCTGTTAAGATTTTCTGTTTCACCCTGGTTCAGTTTTGGAAAGTTACACTTTTCTAAGAATTTGTTGATTTCTTCCCAGTTGTCCATTTTATTGGCATATAATTGTTGATAATACTATTTTGTGATCCTTTGTATTTCTGTGTTGTGTGTTGCCATCTCTTCAATTTCATTTCTAACTTTGTTGATTTGATTTTTTTCCCTGTTTCTTGATGAGTATGGGTAATGATTTGTTAATTTTATTCAACCTTTCAAAGAACCAGCTTTTGGCTTTATTGATTTTTGCAATGATCTCTTTTGTTTCTTTTGCATTTATTCCTGCCCTAATTTTTAATATTCTTTCCTTCTACTAACACTGGAGTTCTTCATGTCTTCTTTTTCCAGTTTCTTTCAGTTCAGTTCAATCACTCAGTTGTGTCCAATTCTTTGCAACCCCATGAATTGCAGCATGCCAGGCCTCCCTGTCCATTACTAACTCCCGGAGTTCACTCAGATTCACGTTCATCGAGTCAGTGATGCCATCCAGCCATCTCATCATCGGTCGTCCACTTCTCCTCCTACCTCCAATCCTTCCCAGCATCAGAGTCTTTTCCAGTGAGTCAACGCATCGCATGAGGTGGCCAAAGTACTGGAGTTTCACCTTTAGCATCATTCCCTCCAAAGAAATTCCAGGGCTGATCTCCTTCAGAATGGACTGGTTGTATCTCCTTGCAGTCCAAGGGACTCTCAAAAGTCTTCTCCAACATCACAGTTCAAAAGTATCAGTTCTTCAGTGCTCAGCATTCTTCACAGTCCAACTCTCACATCCACACATGACTACTGGAAAAACCATAGCCTTGACTAGATGAACCTTAGTCGGCAAAATAATGTCTGTTTTTGAATATGCTGTCTAGGTTGGTCATAACTTTCCTTCCAAGGAGTAAGCGTCTTTTAATTTCATGGCTGCAATCACCATCTGCAGTGATTTTGGAGCTCAAAAAAGGAGTCTGACACTGTTTCCACTGTTTGCCAATCTATTTGCCATGAAGTGATGAGACCGGATGCCATGATCTTAGTTTTCTGAATGTTGAGCTTTAAGCCAACTTTTTCACTCTCTACTTTCACTTTCATCAAGAGACTTTTTAGTTCCTCTTTGCTTTTGCCATAAGGGTGGTGTCATCTGCATATCTGAGGTTATTGATATTTCTGCTGGCAATCTTAATTCCAGCTTGTGTTTCTTCCAGTCCAACATTTCTCATGATATACTCTGCATATAAGATAAATAAGCAGGGTGACAATATACAGCCTTGATGTACTCCTTTTCCTATTTGGAACCATTCTGTTTTTCCATGTCCAGTTCTAACTGTTGTTTCCTGAACCTGCATGTAGGTTTCTCAAGAGGCAGGTCAGATGGTCTGATATTCCCATCTATCTCAGAATTTTCCATAGTTTATTGTGATCCACACAGTCCAAGGCTTTGGCATAGTCAGTAAGGCAGAAATAGATGTTTATCTGGAGCTCTCTGGCTTTTTCCATAATCCAGTGGATGTTGGCAATTTGATCTCTGGTTCCTCTGCCTTTTCTAAAACCAGCTTGAACATCAGGAAGCTCACGGTTCACGTATTGCTGAGGTCTGGCCTGGAGAATTTTGAGCATTACTTTACTAGCATGTGGATGAGTGCAGTTGTGCAGTAATTAGAGCATTCTTTGTCATTTCCTTTCTTTAGGATTGTAGTGAAACCTGACCTTTCCCAGTCCTGTGACCACTGCTGAGTTTTCCAACTTGCTGGCATATTGAGTACAGCACTTACACAGCATCATCTGTCATGATTTGAAATAGCTCCACTGGAATTCCATCACCTCCACTAGCTTTGATTGTAGTGATGCTTTCTAAGGCACACTTGACTTCACATTCCAGCATGTCTGACTCTAGATGAGTGATCACACCATCATGATTATCCGGGGTGTGAAGTTATTTTTTGTACAGTTTCCATGTATTCTTGCCACCTCTTCTTAATATCTTCTGCTTCTGTTAGTTCCATACCATTTATGTCCTTTATCGAGCCCACTTTGCATGAAATGTTCCCTGGTATCTCTAATTTTCTTGAAGAGATCTCTAGTCTTTCCCATTCTGTTCTTTTCCTCTATTTCTTTGCATTGATTGCTGAAGAAGGCTTTCTTATCTCTTTTTGCTATTTTCTGGAACTCTGCATTCAGATGCTTATATCTTTTCTTTTCTCCTTTGCTTTTCGCCTCTCTTCTTTTCACAGCTATTTGTAAGGCCTCCCCAGACAGCCATTTTGCTTTTTTGCATTTCTTTTCCATGTGGATGGTCTTGATCCCTGTCTCCTGTACAATGTCATGAACCTCATTCCACAGCTCATCAGGTACTCTACGTATCAGATCTAGGCCCTAAATCTATTCCTCACTTCCACTGTATAATCATAAGGAATTTGATTTAGGTTATACCTGAATGGTCTAGCGGTTTCCCTCCTTTCTTCAATTTAAGTCTGAATTTGGAGTTCATGATCTGAGCCACAGTCAGCTCCTAGTCTTGTTTTTGTTGGCTATGTAGAGCTCCTCCATCTTTGGCTGCAAAGAATAATCAATCTGATTTCGGTGTTGACCATCTGGTGATGTCCATTTGAAGAGTCTTCTCTTGTGTTATTGGAAGAGAGTGTTTGCTATGACACCCTCAATTGTTTTCCTTTGCTAGTTGCTTTAGGTGTAGAATTACATTATTTATTTTACTTTTTTCTTGTTTCTTGAGGTAAGCCTGTGTTGCTGTGAACCTTTCCCTTAGCAGTGCTTTTACAGTGTCCCTTAGGTTTTGGGTTGTTGTGTTTTCATTTTCATTCATTTCTATGCATATTTCTATTTCTTCCATGATTTGTTGGTTATTCAGCAGCGTGTTGTTCAGCCTCCATATGTTGAAATCTTTTATAGTTTTTCTCCTGTAATTGAGATATAATCTTACTGTATTGTGGTCAGAAAACATGCTTGGAATGATTTCAATTTTTTTGAATTTACCAAGGTTAGATTTATTGTCCAAGATGTGATCTATCTTGGAGAAGGTTCCGTGTGCACTTGAGAAAAAAGTGAAATTCATTGTTTTGGGG
Source organism: Madoqua kirkii (assembly GCA_006408675.1). Taxonomy (NCBI): domain Eukaryota; kingdom Metazoa; phylum Chordata; class Mammalia; order Artiodactyla; family Bovidae; genus Madoqua; species Madoqua kirkii. The sequence goes on along the minus strand of SJYC01107118.1, from coordinate 20,191 downwards.
TTAAATGTCCTATAGATATCAATTAGGTCTAACTGGTTATTATATCATTTAAAATTTGTGTTTCCTTGTTAGCTTTCTGTTTAGTTGATCTATCCATAGGTGTGAGTGGAGTATTGAAGTCTCCCACTATTATTATGTTATCATTAATTTCCCCTTTTATACTTGTTAGCATTTTTCTTACATATTGTGGTGCTCCCATGTTGAGTGCATATATATTTGTGATTTTTATATTTTCTTGGATTGATCCTTTGATCACTATGTAGTGTCCTTCTTTGTCTCTTGTTTCAGACTTTGTTTTAAAGTCTATTTTATCTGATATGAGTATTGCTACTTCTGCTTTCTTTTTGTCTCTATTTGCGTTGAATCTTTTTCCAGCCCTTCACTTTCAGTCTGTATGTGTCCCTTGTTTTGAGGTAGGTGTTTTGTAGATAACATATGTAGGGGTCTTGTTTTTTATCCATAAAGCCAGTCTTTGTCTTTTGGTTGGAACATTCAAACCATTTACATTTAAGATAATTATTAATAAATATGGTCCTGTTGTCATTTACTATGTTGTTTTGGGTTCGAGTTTATACGCCCTTTCTGTGTTTCCTGTCTAGAGAAAATCCTATAGCACTTGTTGGAGAGCTGGTTTTATGGTGCTGAATTCACTCAGCTTTTGCTTGTCTGTAAAGCTTTTGATTTCTCCTTCATATTTGAATGATATCTTTTTTGGGTAGAGTAATCTTGGCTGTAGGTTATTTTCTTTCATCACTTTAAGTATGTCTTGCCATTCCCTTCTGTCCTGAAGTGTTTCTATTGAAAGATAAACTGTTATCCTTATGGGAATCCCTTTGTGTGTTTGCTGTTTTCTCCTTGCTGCTTTTGATATTTGTTTTTGTGTTTGACCTTTGTTAATTTGATTGATATGTGTCTTGGAGTGGTTTACCTTGGGTTTATCCTGTTTGGTACTCTCTGGTTTTCTTGGACTTGGTGATTATTTCCTTCTCTATTTTAAAGAAATTTTCGACTATTATTTCCTCGAGTATTTTCTCATGGTCTTTCTTTTAGTCTTCTTCTTCTGGGACTCCTATGATTCAACATTTAACAATGTTATGGAGGGCTCTGAGGTTGTTCTCATTTCTTTTAATTCTTTTTTTCTTTTTTCATCTCTGTTTCATTTTTTTCTACCATTCTATCATCTACCTCACTTATCCTATCTTCTGCTCGGTTATTCTACTACTGATTCCCTCCAAGTGTTTTTTATCTCATTTATTGCATTATTCATTATATACTGACTCTTTTTTATTTCTTCTAGATCCTTTATTTTTATTTTTTTATACTTTATTCTACGTTACAATACTGTATTGGTTTTGCCATACATTAACATGAATCAGCCACAGGTGTACTTGAGCTCCCAATGCCGAAGCCCTCTCCCACCTCCCACCCTATATCATCTCTCTGGATCATTCCGTGCACCAGCCCCAAGCATCCTGTATCCTGTATCAAACATAGACTGGTGCTTCGTTTCTTATATGATAGTATACATGTTTCAATGCCATTCTTTTAAACATTTCTTGAATCTTCTCGCTCCTTGTCTCCAGGCTATTTATCCATAACTCCATTATTTTTAAGATTTTGGATGGCTTTTCACTATCATTATTTGGAATTCTTTATCAGGTAGATTCCCTAACTCTTTCTCTCTCTCTCTTTTTTTTTTTTTTGGTTTGGTGGTCATTTATCCTGTTCCTTTACCTGTTTGGTATTTCTCTGCCTTTTCATCTTGTTTAGATTTCTGTGTTTGGGGTGGCCTTTCTGTATGCTGGCAGTTTGTGTTTCCTCTTTATTGTGGAGGTTCCTCACTGTTGGTGGGGTTTGATGGTGTCTTGTCAAAGTTTCCTTGCTAAGGAAGCTTGTGCCAGTGTTCTAATGGGTGAAGCTAGATTTTTTCTTTCTGGAGTGCAGTGAAGTGTCCAGTAATGAATTTTAAGATGTCAGTGCATTTAATGTGACTCCGGGCATCCTGTATGTTGAATCTCAGTGATATGTTCCTGTTGTGCTGGAGAATTTGCATGGTATGTCTTTTTCTGGAACTTGTTGGCCCTTGGGTGGTGTTTTGTTTCAGTGTAGGTATGGAGGTATTTGATGAGCTCCTATCGATTAATGTTCCCTGGAGTCAGGAGTTCTCTGGTTTTCTCAGGATTTGGACTTAAGCCTCCTGCCTCTGGTTTTTAGTCTTATTATTACAGTAGCCTCAAGACTTCTCTATCTGTGTAACAAGAGGTTCCAAAAGCCTCTCCGTTGTTAGGGTCAGATTTCCAAACATTAGGGGTCCCATTTTAAAATGATGGATGAAGTTGCCAAAGTCATTCTCCCTCTCCTTCCCAGCACTCAACACCTCGCCATTCAGGGGGACACACTCTGTGCGTCAGTGCAAGTTTCTTTCCCTCCTCCTGTCTCTCGTACATTCCCAGCAGCTGGTGGGGTATCTATTGATGGAACTGGAGAAACAGTGGTAGGGAAGAGGGCAACAGCTGCAGCAACCACCTCTGGCCGAGGTGTGGTGTCTCCTGCTTTGCCCACCAGCCCCCAGACTAGACTTTCAAATATAGCTGAGATTAACCTCAACAATAAAGATACCAAGTGGTTAAAAGTAAAGGAAGAATATTGAGTGGGTAAGTATTAATAAAAAGAAAGATAGTATTTGTATTAATGTCAGAAGAAAAAATTGACAGAAAAAATATGTCAATAGTGTTAATAACATTTATTTGCACTGTTGTCTTGCTGCTAAGTCGCTTCAGTCATGTCCGACTCTGTGCAACTCCATAGATAGCAGCCCAGAATCCCTCGTCCCTGGGATTTTTTTTTTTTTTGGTTTGGTGGTCATTTATCCTGTTCCTTTACCTGTTTGGTATTTCTCTGCCTTTTCATCTTGTTTAGATTTCTGTGTTTGGGGTGGCCTTTCTGTATGCTGGCAGTTTGTGTTTCCTCTTTATTGTGGAGGTTCCTCACTGTTGGTGGGGTTTGATGGTGTCTTGTCAAAGTTTCCTTGCTAAGGAAGCTTGTGCCAGTGTTCTAATGGGTGAAGCTAGATTTTTTCTTTCTGGAGTGCAGTGAAGTGTCCAGTAATGAATTTTAAGATGTCAGTGCATTTAATGTGACTTCGGGCATCCTGTATGTTGAATCTCAGTGATATGTTCCTGTTGTGCTGGAGAATTTGCATGGTATGTCTTTTTCTGGAACTTGTTGGCCCTTGGGTGGTGTTTTGTTTCAGTGTAGGTATGGAGGTATTTGATGAGCTCCTATCGATTAATGTTCCCTGGAGTCAGGAGTTCTCTGGTTTTCTCAGGATTTGGACTTAAGCCTCCTGCCTCTGGTTTTTAGTCTTATTATTACAGTAGCCTCAAGACTTCTCTATCTGTGTAACAAGAGGTTCCAAAAGCCTCTCCGTTGTTAGGGTCAGATTTCCAAACATTAGGGGTCCCATTTTAAAATGATGGATGAAGTTGCCAAAGTCATTCTCCCTCTCCTTCCCAGCACTCAACACCTCGCCATTCAGGGGGACACACTCTGTGCGTCAGTGCAAGTTTCTTTCCCTCCTCCTGTCTCTCGTACATTCCCAGCAGCTGGTGGGGTATCTATTGATGGAACTGGAGAAACAGTGGTAGGGAAGAGGGCAACAGCTGCAGCAACCACCTCTGGCCGAGGTGTGGTGTCTCCTGCTTTGCCCACCAGCCCCCAGACTAGACTTTCAAATATAGCTGAGATTAACCTCAACAATAAAGATACCAAGTGGTTAAAAGTAAAGGAAGAATATTGAGTGGGTAAGTATTAATAAAAAGAAAGATAGTATTTGTATTAATGTCAGAAGAAAAAATTGACAGAAAAAATATGTCAATAGTGTTAATAACATTTATTTGCACTGTTGTCTTGCTGCTAAGTCGCTTCAGTCATGTCCGACTCTGTGCAACTCCATAGATAGCAGCCCAGAATCCCTCGTCCCTGGGATTCTCCAGGCAAGAACACTGGAGTGGGTTGTCATTTCCTTCTTTAGTGCATGAAAGTGAAAAGTGAAAGTGAAGTGGCTCAGTCATGCCTGACCCTTCACGACCCCATGGACTGCAGCCCACCAGGTTCCTCCATCCATGGCATTTTCCAGGTAAGAGTACTGGAGTGGGGTGCCATTGCCTAAGAAACTATAAAAATTCTATGGAAATAGAAGTTCATATATTCTGTGAAAATAGAAGTTTATAAATCTAATGAGATCTCATGGACAGCTACAGCTCACTTGAACCAGAGACTCTGGTTCAATTTAATTTAATTTAAGCACACAGTTATTACTTTTTAAAACATCATATATTGTATTATAAATTTTCTTCAAATCCTCATTACTTTGACCACCTTGTCTGATGAAAATTCAGTTAAGTATCTACTGCAATAAGCACATATTTTAAACAAATTGAAATTGAAAATTATACAATAAAGCAACTAGTGACGTTGGATGGGTCCTTTAGATTTGAAGCAACACACAAGATTTTTTTTTTTCCATTCTCTTTCAAACCATTTATTCTATAATAAACCAAACTTCAAAACTTGGTTCTGGAGATTCCCTGACAGTTCTGTAGACTTTGCCTTCAAGTGCAGAAAGTGTGTTCGATCCCTGGATTGGGGAGTTAAGATCCCACATGATCAATAACCAAACATAATACAGAAGCAATATTGTAAAAAATTCAATAAAGACTTTAAAAATGGTCCATATCAATCAATAAATAAAAGCTTATTTCTGATTATCTGGGCCTTTGGCTTCCTCAAATTTTGTTTCAACATAAAGAACATGATTTACAGTCTCAGTATTGAACAAAAGTTGGCTTTCAGTTAATACTCAGAGTATAAGGAATTACTAGCTGTGGCATATTAGCTGGCAAGTCTTGGCCAGATCTTCTTTGGGGAACTGGCCAACCTTAGAAAAGGTGACAGGGAGGTTGGGGTTATAATCTTCCAGTTCAGTTCAGTTCAGTTCAGTTCAGTTACTCAGTCTCTTTCGACCCCATGAATCGCAGCACGCCAGGCCACTCTGTCCATCACCAACTCCCAGAGTTCACTCAACTCATGCAATCTCCCAGGTCACCTAATTTAAACACATTTGGAAATCAAACAGAAGGCTTATGTGTACATTCCATTCCCAGAACCACAGAGGGGATACAACATTTGTGTAGGAAAAACAACAACAACAACAAACACTATTCAACATAAATGCTAATGATGATTTCACTTTATTTTAGTTTCAAAAATCAGAAGAGCATTTCCTATTTCTATAGGGACAGCAGGAAAGTCCTAGAACCAGGATTCATTTGAGCTGATTATATGATAAAATTCATTAATCTTAGCAATGCAGTTAAGATTCTGACTGCATTCAGAATATTGCCACCATTTACTCAGAGATAAAAAATTTTATGTAATGAGATAATCTGGTAAAATGTCATTCAAGCTATAGTAAGTAATAATAACTTTCAAATACAAAAATAAATTTTCCATATATAATTTAAATTAAATTTTATCTATAAACATGCTGATTCCATATGTTCATTCCCCTTGTCATATGCCTCAGAAGATGCCAAAATTAAGCAGACTTTTTTGATATGAGTTTGAGAAATTCATGAAGAAATGATAGCATTTGTGTCACATACGGACTATATAAGAGAAAAGTTAAAAAAAAAAAAGGTTATGCTTCAGACAGAAGATATATATATATATATATATAAAGAGAAAAAGGGTTACAGTTAAAGTAACTTAAGAGAATGTACTAGTATAGAGATTCATCACTCTTCTGCCACCTTTGCTACTCTGCACAATACATATATACTGACTAATTGAACTAGCAGAAGGCTATAGTATAGAACAACTTAATATCAACAGAGGATCTGGAATGTAAAGGTAGAACAAATTCAATAAGGAAGAATTAGAAAAGGATGAACAGTTACACAGAGAGCAAATAGAATTAGTTTAGCCAAGAATTGGTGCAGGTGTTAAGAGAAAACTTTGAAGCTGTCGGGAAAAATTCAGCTTATTCATGACTTTTTGCCATGTGAGACAACTTGGTTATGAAAGAAATAACAACAACAAGAGCAAAAATGTTTCTAGAATCATAATTTGTACCTGATAACCAAATTAGCAACATCCGGAGAGTGAAAAAAAAAAATTTAAATAAACCTAAAAGCAGTTTCTAATATGTATCAGTGTTTATGTAAATTGTTAATTGTTTGGCTTCCTTTTTTTTGCAAAAGAGAGATAATCAGCTGGAAGATGGCTGCATTCTTTCTGATTACAACATTCAGAAAGAGTCGACCCTGCACCTGGTCCTTCGTCTTAGGGGTGGCTGTTAATTCTTCAGTCTTCTATAAATAATGTTCAATGATGGCATCGTTCTGCACTCTAGTCATTTACCCCAATTTAAGTTTAGAAATTACCAGTTTCAGTAATAGCTGAACCTGTTCAAAATGTTAATAAAAGTTTTGTTGCATGCAAAAATAAAAAAAAAAAAAGAGAGAGAGAGAGATAATAAAATGATCATTTATTTATTAGGATTAACAGATCAATAAATGTGAAATATTTAAAACTGCTTCCAGGAAAAATATTAAGTATTGTTATCATTACTTATTTTTTAAGTCTGTGAAGGCCCTGCAATAACAATAAATTTGTTATGAATTGTAATAGCTTCATTTTTAGCTGTTAATCTTTCAGCACACTTTTTTTTTTTTATCATGGTGCATGGGATACTCAATCTATACATAATGATATGAAGAGAAACAAAGTGAAAGAGAAAGTAATCAGTATCCATTTCATAGTATGTAACTGCTAATTCTACTTGCACTACCATGAAATATTTATATTTATACTAGAAATGCTCATATTAAAAAGAAAAAAATTGTTGTTATATATAATGAATTTGTGTTAGCAGCAATGTTAGTCATCGTAGTTTATGATAGGAAATGTTTGCTTTAAATAACTTAAATATGAAAATGAAAATCGTGTATATATAAAATCAGTAACTCAAATATTAACAAAGGAAACCGGAAATATCATGAGAATTTTGGAAATGTAAGTTATACTCAAAAGCAGAGACATTATTTTGCCAACTAAGGTCCATCTAGTCAAGGCTATGGTTTTTCCTATGGTCATGTACGGATGTGAGAGTTGGACTGTGAAGAAAGCTGAGCACTGAAGAATTGATGCTTTTGAACTGTGGTGTTGGAGAAGACTCTTGAGAGCCCCTTGGACTGCAAGGAGATCCAACTGGTCTATTCTGAAGGAGATCAACCCTGGGATTTCTTTGAAAGGAATGATGCTAAAGCTGAAACTCCAGTACTTTGGCCACCCCATGCGAAGAGTTGATTCATTGGAAAAGACTGTTGCTGGGGAGGATTGTGAGTAGGAGAAAAAGGGGACGACAGAGGATGAGATGGCTGGATGGCATCACTGACTAGATGGATGTGAGTCTGAGTGAACTCCAGGAGTAAATAATGGACAGGGATGCTTGGCGTGCTGTGATTCGTGGGATCGCAAAGAGTCGGAAACGGCTGAGCAACTGAACTCAACTGAACTGAAGTTATAATTTAAATAACATAGGTATGAAGTCCCTGAGGCTAAGTTGGAGGATGTCAAGGAGAAACACTTAAGAGAGGGAAAAAAAAAGGGGGGGGGGACCAGTTAAGTTTTCTAATTATTTTTCCATTTTGTTAGTATAGCATCTAGTTAACACGAGAAAGACAAACTTTCAACCTATTCTGCCTAGGAATCAATGTAATGTTTCTATTTTTTTTTTTTTCCTGTTAGAATATCCTTTCTTCCAAGAATCTTATGAGCAAAGTATCAAAATGATGTTAAATTCTGGGACTAAAAATATGTTTATAAACTATAGAAGCATAATGGCAAATTAATTAGAAATGAAGGCATCCACAACCTAAATTAAAGCTATTTAAGGAAGTACTTTTACATATTTTTCTTATTATAGAAATACTAATGATATATTAGTATGTGTGACTGGTGCACATAGCATGGCCGAGAGGAGCTACCCCAAGTCCGAAGTCAGGAACAGAAGCTGGGAAGACCCCATGCCCGAGGGGCGGCAGCCAAGAGGAGTTACCCCACGTCCAAGGTCCAGGGCTTCAGCCAAGAATAACAGGCTGCAAAGGCACAGGAACGGGCGACAGGAGCTATCCCACATCTGAGGTCAGAGTGGCAGCTGGGAAGAGCTATGCCACCACCTGAGGCTAGCAGCAGCAGATGAGAGGAGCTACCCCACATCCAAAGAGCAGTGGCTGTGCAGGCACAGGAGGGCCTAGAGAAGGTCAGGAGGGATGGTGGTGAGGAGATAAAGGAGCAGTGGCAGCAATTCCTGGAGAAGCTGTGAAGAGATACCTCATGTCCAAAGTAAGAGAAAGCCAAGTAAGACAATAGGTGTTGCAAGAGGGCATCAGAAGGCAGACACACTGAAACCATATTCACAGAAAACTAATCAATCTAATCACACTAGGACCACAGCCTTGTCTAACTCAATGAAAGTAAACCTTGCCCATGGGGCCACCCAAGATAGGTGGGTCATGGTGGAGCACCCTGACAGAATGTGGTCCACTGGAGAAGGGAATGGCAAACCACTTCAGTATTCTTGCTCTGAGAACCCCATGAACAGTATGAAAAGGCAAAATGATAGGATACTGAAAGAGGAACTCCCCAGGTCAGTAGGTGCCCAATATTCTACTGGAGATCAGTGGAGAAATAACTCCAGAAAGAATAAAAGGATGAGGTGAAAGCAAAAACAATACCCAGTTGTGGATGTGACTGGTGATAGAAATAAAGTCTGATACTATAAAAAGCAATATTGCATAGGAACCTGCAAGGTCAAGTCCACGAATCAAGGCAAACTGGAAGTGGTCAAACAGGAGATGACATGATGAATGTCGACATTTCTAGGAATCAGCGAACTTAAGTGGACTGATATGGGTGAATCTAACTCATGACCATTATATCTACTACTGTGGGCAGGAATCCCTTAGAAAAAATGGAATAGCCATCATGGTCAACCAAAGAGTCTGAAATCCAGTACTTGGATGCAATCTCAAAAATGACAGAATGATCTCTGTTAGTTTCCAAGGCAAACCATTCAATATCACAGTAATCCAAGTCTATGCTCCAACCAGTAACACTGAAGAAGCTGAAGCTGAATGGTTCTATGAAGACCTACAAGACCTTTTAGAACGAACACCAAAATAAGATGTTATTTTCATTATAGGCAACTGGAATGCAAAAGTAGGAAGTCAAGAAACACTTGGAGTAACAGACAGATTTGGCCTTGGCATATGGAATGAAGCAGGGCAAAGGCTAATAGAGTTTTGCCAGGAGAATGCACTGGTCATAGCAAACACCCTCTTCCAGCAACATAAGAGAAGACTCTACACATGGACACCACCATATGGTCAACACCAAAATCAGCTTGATTATATTATTTGCAGTCAAAGATGGAGAAGCTCTATACAGTCAACAAAAACAAGACCAGGAGCTGACTGTGGCTCAGATCATAAACTCCTTATTGCCAAATTCAGACTTAAATTTAAGAAAGTAGGGAAAACCACTAGACCATACAAGTATGACTTAAATCAAATCCCTTATGAATATACAGTGAGAATGAGAAATACATTTAAGGGACTAGATCTGAAAGATAGAGTGCCTGATGAACTATGGATGGAGGTTCATGACATCGTATAGGAAACAGGGATCAAGATCATCCCCATGGAAAAGAAACTTAAAAAGCAAAATGGCTGTCTGAGGAACCCTTACAAATAACTTTAAAAAGAAGAGAAGTGAAAAGTAAAGGAGAAAAGGAAAGATATAAGCATCTGATTGCAGAGTTCCAAAGAATAGCAAGAAGAGACAAAAAAAAGCCTTCCTCAGCAATCAATGCAAAGAAATAGAGGAAAACAACAGAATGGGAAAGACTAGAGATCTCTTCAAGAAAATTAGAGATACCAAGAGAATATTTCATGCAAAGATGGGCTTGATAAAGGACAGAAATGGTATGGACCTAAAAGAAGCAGAAGATATTAAGAAGAGCTGGCAGGAATAGAGAGAAGACCTGTACAAAAGAAGATCTTCTTGACCAAGATAATCATGATGGTATGATCACTGACCTAGAGCCAGTCATCTTGGAACGTCAAGTTAAGTGGTTATTAGAAAGCATCACTATGAACAAAGCTAGTGGGGGTGATGGAATTCCACTGGAGCTATTTTAAATCCTGGAAGATGATGCTGTGAAAGTGCTGCACTCAATATGCCAGCAAATTTGGCAAACTCAGCAGTGGCCACAGGACTGGAAAAGGTCAGTGTTCATTCCAATCCCAAAGAAAGGCAATGCCAAAGAATGCTGAAACTACCGCACAATTGCACTCATCTCACATGCTAGTAAAGTAATGTTCAAAACTCTTCAAGTCAGGCTTCAGCAATACGTGAACCATGAACTTCCTGATGTTCAATCTAGTTTTAGAAAAGGCAGAGGAGCCAGAGATCAAATTGCCAACATCCACTGGATTATGGAAAAAGCCAGAGAAAAGGTCAGTGTTCATTCCAATCCCAAAGAAAGGCAATGCCAAAGAATGCTGAAACTACCGCACAATTGCACTCATCTCACATGCTAGTAAAGTAATGTTCAAAACTCTTCAAGTCAGGCTTCAGCAATACGTGAACCATGAACTTCCTGATGTTCAATCTAGTTTTAGAAAAGGCAGAGGAGCCAGAGATCAAATTGCCAACATCCACTGGATTATGGAAAAAGCCAGAGAGCTCCAGAAAAACATCGATTTCTGCTTTATTGACTATGCCAAAGCCTCTGAGTGTGTGGATCACAATAACCTGTGTAAAATTCTCAGAGAGATGGAAGTACCAGACCACCTGACCTGCCTCTTGAGAAATCTATATGCAAGTCAGGAAGCAACAGTTAGAACTGGACATGGAACAACAGACTGGTTCCAAACAGGAAAAGGAATCAAGATTGCTGGGAGAAACAACAATAACCTAAGATATGCAGATGACATCACCCATATTGCAGAAAGTGAAGAGGAACTAAAAAGTCTCTTGATGAAAGTGAAAAGTGGAGAGTGAAAAAGTTATTTTAAAGCTCAACATTCAGAAAACGAAGATCATGGCATCCAGTTACATCACTTCATGGGAAATAGATGGAGAAACAGTGTCAGACTTTATTTTGTGGGGGAGAGGGCTCCAAAATCACTGTAGATGGTGACTGCAGCCATGAAATTAAAAGACACTTACTTCTTGAAAGTTATGACCAACCTAGATAGCATATTCAAAAGCAGAGATATTACTTTGTCGACTAAGATTCGTCTACTCAAAGCTATGGTTTTTCCTGCGGTCACATACGGATGTGAGAGTTGGACTGTGAAGAAGGCTGATTGCCAAAGAATTGATGCTTTTGAACTGTGGCATTGGAGAAGTCTCTTGAGAGTCCCTTGGACTGCAAGGAGATCTAACCAGTCCATTCTGAAGGAGATCAACCCTGGGATTTCTTTGGAAAGAATGAAGCTAAAGCTGAAACTCCAGTACTCTGGCCACCCCATGTGAAGAGTTGACTCATTGGAAAAGACTCTGATGCTGGGAGGGATTTGGGGCAGGAGCAGAAGGGGACGACCGATGATGAGATGTCTGGATGGCATCACTGACTCAATGAACATGAATCCGAGTGAACTCCAGGTGTTGGTGATGGACAGGGAGGCCTGGCGTGCTACAGTTCATGGGGTCACAATGTGTCAGACACGACTGAGGGACTGAACTGACCTGAAGGGATTTATAGTTTCTTTTTTGTAGCAAAATCAGTTGTGGTTTATTTATTCTTTGATCACATATACTTAAAGTCAAACCCAGTTAAAATAGCAGGAGCTTGTGTGTGTATATACACGTGTGTGTGTGTGTGTGTGTGTGTGTGTGTGTGTATATACACACGCACATATATATATTTTCCCCAATACTTGCAATGTCACTTCGCAGGCAGATCACACAGTGTTTTACTTTTCAGAGGGACATGCCATGTAAACTATAAGACTGCACTTTACACTATGTTCTACTCAGATATATATATTCTCTTCACTTAAGTAAAATAATAGTGGTTTACAAATATACACACAGAAAAATCTGTACATATTTGATTTTTAAAATTCTAGAGTTGTGGGACACAAGGCTAGGTATATAGTTCTGAAAAGTTTTCAGTATGTGATTGTTTCTATTTTCCTATAGCTGCATTTTTGCCGTTGTTTAGTCACTGAGTCATGTCCAGCTGTTTTGCATTCCCATGTGCTGTAGCCAACCAGGCTCCTCTCTCCACGGGATTTCCCAGGCAAAAAACACTGGAGTGGGTAGCCATTTCCTTCGCCAGGGAATTTCCTGGCCCATGGATCCAACCTGTGTTTCATGCATTAGCAGGCGGATTCTTTAATTGTCTTTGACCTTTTAACACATTTTTACCTTTTATACCCTGAGGCCAAGTATTTTGAGGGCTAGTTCCCCCCCAGGTTTAGCCTTCAATACTGGCAGTATCACTCTTTCTCCAGATTTTTCAATGTGTTTTTACTCTGTAAAAAGATTTTTTCTTTTAATAGAAGGGATTATAAGTGAAATCAAGGAAAACACATGAGAAGAAAATAAAGAAGGAATCACTGAAGGCAAGCTGTTGTTGAAGGCTTGGCTTTTACACATTCTGACTGATTTTCCCATTAGCAGGAGAGAATCAGCAACAGAGGGAGTGATGAGAAGACAGTTACTGGCATCAAAAATGAATGACCTTCAAGTCATTAACCTCCCCAGAATATTTTATTGCACCAAACTCTTCTTATGGAATTTTTCATCTCCATGTGTTTTTTTTTTTTGAAAAATACATTTTTTTAATTGAAGGATATTTGCTTTACATAATTTTGTTGTTTTCTGTCAAACCTCAACATGAATCAGTCATAGGTATACATATATCCACTCCCTTTTGAACCTCCCTCCCATCTGCCACCCCATCCCATCCACATTTTAATATTTAAACATTGATTGCAGAGGTGATTAAATTTCCTTAAAAAAAATCTAAACTACAATTACAAATTTAATATGATTCTTTTGAATACACTTTATTTATTTATTTATTTGCTTATATCTACCCTATTCTTCTTTTTTTTTTTTTTACTTTATTCTACATTACAAAAAGAGTTGACTCATTGGAAAAGACTCTGATGCTGGGAGGGATTTGGGGCAGGAGCAGAAGGGGACGACCGATGATGAGATGTCTGGATGGCATCACTGACTCAATGAACATGAATCCGAGTGAACTCCAGGTGTTGGTGATGGACAGGGAGGCCTGGCGTGCTACAGTTCATGGGGTCACAATGTGTCAGACACGACTGAGGGACTGAACTGACCTGAAGGGATTTATAGTTTCTTTTTTGTAGCAAAATCAGTTGTGGTTTATTTATTCTTTGATCACATATACTTAAAGTCAAACCCAGTTAAAATAGCAGGAGCTTGTGTGTGTATATACACGTGTGTGTGTGTGTGTGTGTGTGTGTGTGTGTGTACACACGCACATATATATATTTTCCCCAATACTTGCAATGTCACTTCGCAGGCAGATCACACAGTGTTTTACTTTTCAGAGGGACATGCCATGTAAACTATAAGACTGCACTTTACACTATGTTCTACTCAGATATATATATTCTCTTCACTTAAGTAAAATAATAGTGGTTTACAAATATACACACAGAAAAATCTGTACATATTTGATTTTTAAAATTCTAGAGTTGTGGGACACAAGGCTAGGTATATAGTTCTGAAAAGTTTTCAGTATGTGATTGTTTCTATTTTCCTATAGCTGCATTTTTGCCGTTGTTTAGTCACTGAGTCATGTCCAGCTGTTTTGCATTCCCATGTGCTGTAGCCAACCAGGCTCCTCTCTCCACGGGATTTCCCAGGCAAAAAACACTGGAGTGGGTAGCCATTTCCTTCGCCAGGGAATTTCCTGGCCCATGGATCCAACCTGTGTTTCATGCATTAGCAGGCGGATTCTTTAATTGTCTTTGACCTTTTAACACATTTTTACCTTTTATACCCTGAGGCCAAGTATTTTGAGGGCTAGTTCCCCCCCAGGTTTAGCCTTCAATACTGGCAGTATCACTCTTTCTCCAGATTTTTCAATGTGTTTTTACTCTGTAAAAAGATTTTTTCTTTTAATAGAAGGGATTATAAGTGAAATCAAGGAAAACACATGAGAAGAAAATAAAGAAGGAATCACTGAAGGCAAGCTGTTGTTGAAGGCTTGGCTTTTACACATTCTGACTGATTTTCCCATTAGCAGGAGAGAATCAGCAACAGAGGGAGTGATGAGAAGACAGTTACTGGCATCAAAAATGAATGACCTTCAAGTCATTAACCTCCCCAGAATATTTTATTGCACCAAACTCTTCTTATGGAATTTTTCATCTCCATGTGTTTTTTTTTTTTGAAAAATACATTTTTTTAATTGAAGGATATTTGCTTTACATAATTTTGTTGTTTTCTGTCAAACCTCAACATGAATCAGTCATAGGTATACATATATCCACTCCCTTTTGAACCTCCCTCCCATCTGCCACCCCATCCCATCCACATTTTAATATTTAAACATTGATTGCAGAGGTGATTAAATTTCCTTAAAAAAAATCTAAACTACAATTACAAATTTAATATGATTCTTTTGAATACACTTTATTTATTTATTTATTTGCTTATATCTACCCTATTCTTCTTTTTTTTTTTTTTACTTTATTCTACATTACAATACTATATTGGTTTTGCCATACACTGACATAAATCAGCCACAGGTGTACATGAGCTCCCAATCTTCATGTTTCTAAGTGTGTAGATAAACAGGTTTAACATGGGGACAATAATTGTGTAGAAGAGTATAAACACCTTATCTTCTAGTAGTGTTGTGACAGGTCTAATGTCAGCAAAGATGACAGGTGGAAAAGAGGATCATGACTTTGATGTGGAAACTACAGGTGGAAAGTGCTTTATGACAGCTTTCTGCAGAATATGTGTGCATGTTATAAAAAATCAAAATGTAGGAGACCATCAAAACTACAAAGATCAGCAGTCCCATCAAGCCAGAATTGGCAATGACAAAAAAGCCAATTTTGTGTGTATCAGTGCAGGCTAGTTTCAGCAAAGGATATGTATGCATCACAGAAATAGTGACCTATTTCATTGGAGCCACAGAAAGGTAAAACAATAGCAAGAAGAAAGAGATGAAGAGAATAAAGAAGTCCTCATGTACATGATGTTATGAGAATTGAGTTATGTCTTTGCCTGTTCATGATGATGGCATAGTGGAGAGTTTTGCAGATGGCCACATAGCGGTCATAGGCCATCACTGTGAGGATGAAGACCTCAATCCCCCCAAAGAAATGTGTGTTGAAAAGCTGTGTCATGCAGTTTTTATAAGAAATGAACTTTTTCCCCATCAGTAAATCAGTCGTGAGTTTGGGTGTCACAGTGGAGATGTAGAAGAAATCTGAGACTGCAAGGTAGTTAGGAAGAAGTACATGGGCTGGGTGATTAGCTGACTGCATGTAATAGAAATCATGATCAAATTCTCCAACCAAATAGCCAAATAACAGAGTAAGAAAAATAAAAAGCAGAGGATCTGGACTTTCTTGTCCATAGAAAGTCCCAAGAAATAAATTCAGTAACATTATTTCTATCTTCCATGATTTAATTATGTTCAAGAAAATTACCTGAAATGACAAACGTAATGAAATGAATCAATGATGAGAAAATGGAAACCATTTTCTACTTAAAATGGCACCAATGCCTTTTAAAGACATGTTACTTTGAGACCCACTCAAATCACTTTCATTTAATAGAACTCTTTGAATATCTAGTATTAATATTCTTCTAGGAGCTAAGAATACAGTGGCAAATTAGAGAAAGTTCCAGTTTTTATATAATTTAAATTATTTTGTGAGGAAACAAGAAATTATATTTGTCAAGACTGAAAGAAGAGATAATCTTAATAGTGTTAAGTAGGGTGACATACAATGTGCCCTGTAGGATGTAAAATAGAGGTAACTACAGAATTTGCTTGATTAAATGGTTTCAAATGAAGTCACAAAATTGGTGTAGGATGTGTGGATGGGTTTTATAGTGCTTGGCACATAGTCAATGCTAAATAAATATAAACTAAATTTAAAAAAACTGGAAAGCAAACAATGTGCTATAGTTTTGAAGGAATAATAAAAGAAATAAGCAATCATCCATTAGGTAATTCATGATAAAACTGAAGAACAAATCATTTTTATGAGTGGACTCATAATCCATTTTGATTTATAAAAGGAAATATTTCTATCATGTGAAATATTCCATGAAACTTTTCTATTTCTTAAACTTTATTTGTAACATCTACAGGTTAATGTATCTACAAATCTGCTTTTTCTATTTGCCTGCATTTCTCTTGCAAGATGATTTCCTCTTTCAAGATAAATTTACTTTCAGAAGCTATTTGAGTTACATCTTATAGAGTTGCATAGGTTGGAAATATAGAGAAATGGGCTCCTTTAATTCCAAAATAGTTTACCCCAAACACAATACAATAAACACAATGTAGCATTCTTCCCTTAATTTCTTAGAGAATTCACCCACACAATCTGTAAGACTATATAAAAGAATGTTTTCAATTTTCTAAAATAGAAACACTTATACCTTCATTCAGCTAATTATCTGGTAAATACACTATATGAATAGACAAAATACCTAGTTTTCCCCTCTCATTCTGTTGTTTAGTTCTTCATTCCCTAGGATGCCAGGCTCCCACTCATAAAATAAGAGATAAGATAGTTTCTGAAGATCTCCCAAGATTCCAGTACTGTGTGACTTCTGATTCTCCATTAATTTGGGGAAAATATCTGTCCACCTCTCTCCTGCCTTCCCTTCTCTGCTTGATATATTGAGACTAAAAAAAAAAAAAAAAGAAAAAAGAAAAGAAATACAGTATCAGAACATGGTTATTTCATTACAGTTTCTGTGCCTCAGTTTACTGTAAAATTGAGGTAAATATAATCTCTTTATATGCTATTTTAAATAAAAAATTACTAAATATGAAATTTCTTCAAGCATATCTGGAATGTACTATACATTGAAGAATTGTTGGCCATCCTCTACAATTACTAAGGACTTCCCTGGTGGCTCCAATGGTAAAAATCTGCTTGCAATGAAGGAGACCAGGGTTCAGTCCCTGAGTTGGGAAGATCAACTGGAGAAGGGAATGGCTACACACTTCAGTAAATAAGTTTGCCTGGAGAAGTCCATGGACAGAGAAGCCTGGTGGGCTATAGTCCATGGAGTCACAAAAAGTCAGACACAACTGAGTTAATAACACATAATTACTAAATACAAGATCAAGGCCCCAGAGAAAATGTAAGTACACCAGCTCAGAAATTGCATATTGTACTATCCTTCTCTGAACAATATAAGAAACATTATTAATATTAAGATCAGAAACTTTGGAGGTAGACCTGAGTTCAGCACACAGCTCTGATACTCAAATTCAGGAGTCTTCACCTTCTTTAACACTTTGTCCTTCTTCCTTAAATTAACCATGCATTGCTTAATTTACAGGACTATTGTGGAATGTAAATAAGGTTACATATACAAAACCTGATGCTCAGAAACATGCTAGTTTCACCTCCTTCCTCTTGAAACCCCCATAGTGTTATAAATTTAGGCAGTCCTTTAAATGTTCAAGTAGTAGGAGATTCTAACAATTGAGGTTATAAGTTCTGGACCTACATAGAATAAGATACCAGCTCCAAAATTCTCTTGGAGCATAACCACAGACAAAATATGTAACCTCAATTTCTTCATCTATAAAATGAGCAATATTGTAATTAACTCTGAAGTCTGCTATAAAGATGTGATCAGTTCATTTATGTAACAGCTTAGGACACAGAGTTGGACACGACTGAGCGACTTTCACTAGGACAGAAAGTGGAAGTGAAAGTCACTCAGTCATGTCCCACATTTTGTGACCCCATGGACTATACAGTCCATGGAATTCTCCAGGCCAGAAAGTATTCTGGAGTGGATAGCTGTTCCCTTCTCCAGGGGATTTTTGCAACCCAGGGATCAAACCCAGCTCTCCTGCATTGCTGGTGGATTCATTACCAGCTGAGCCACCAGGGAAGCCCTTAGGACAGACACTGGTATATATTAAGAAAAAACATTTAGTAAACATTTATTGTCATTGACTTATGTTTGTCATATCAATGGGTATATTGTATTATTCTTACTGTACATTTGAGCTTATTTAAAATATGTAATATTGTAACATGGGATAAAGATAAATAGATAAGGCATAGGATAGTTTCCCTGATGTAAACAATCTGTTGTTTCTTACCTGAAAACTGTAGTTTACAGAGAAACATTCTATCATTAAGCAAAATCTTTCCCTGTGGTCTGGATTGCACTGACTTCCCCACATTTCTGAAGGTAAATGTCTGCTTATTTCAGTCATCTAATACTTTTGTTTTCTTTCTTTTCAAACTAATTAACCCTACCCAAATTAGACAGATGTTTGCATTTCCCTTTGATAATTTTTCTTCATTTCAAAAAATGCATTATCTAAACATAGGGGGAAAAAAAAGTCTATCACTTAAATACTATCCATTCAAGTAGGTTGTTTGAAAAATTCATCATTCATTTTTGTTTCTGCATAATTTTAGAAGCATACTGGTGTTTTGATTTGATTTGATTATTTTTAATATTCAGTTTCTTCATGGCAATACTGTCCATTTATCTTCTGAGCCACTTCATTCTTCTTCATATTCAATTTTTTTCCATCATGGAATCCAAAGGGCTGTTAAGCAAATTTATGAAATATTAAAAAGATAAGTAAATCTAGTAATATTTTGATAGTTGCTGAGAGATATAGCACTGATAACTTTAAGAGCTAATGTGCAAATCACAATTCATGATAAATGAAGCCAGAATGTTTCCACAAATAGTAAAAGTAGCTTTTTAAAGATTCTGGAATTTTTCAAACTTTTGTTAGAATGCTTAGATCATAAATACAATCAAAATGACTCAAATATTCATTTTAAAGAAAGTCACTAGTATAATTAGGAACTGGATTAAACTTACCAGCTACTTAACTCATCAGACAGACTTCTTATAAGATGAGGCTTCACACCTAAAATAAAGTAAGATTTTTAAAAATTACCATTTCCATGCAGCATTCCATCTCTAATTGCATAACATCTTATAAGAGAACTCATGGGTTCCACTGATAGGGATATATTTGGCAAATTGAACTAACTTTGAGATACTTTTAGCACACAATTTTTCCATTTCCTTTTCTTTAATACTTTATTCTACTTTACAATACTGTGTTGGTTTTGCCATACATTGACATGACTCAGCCACAGGTGTACACGATCTCCCAATGCTGAAGCCCCTTCCCACCTCCCACCCCCACTCCATTTCTAAAAAATAAATGTGTCTCTGATTTTTTGCCTTTGCCTCTATAGAAAATTTGAATATATGTTTATATATATATATATATGATATATTCTTTTTGATGTTGAATTAGCATTTAAGGAGAATTCTGAAGAAAATGCTTAATATAGAATAGGTCTTAAAATCTCTGAAGATTTAGAAATTTCCCATCAGTATACTTTGCCAAAGATGTACACCATAGCTTCAGTTTCTCAATTTCTACCTAATAAATAAATTTGCCAAAGTCCTTATTTTCCTACTGCATCAACATCCAAGGCACTATGATTAGACATGGGATGTGGATAATGTAAAGAATGTTGTATATAATGCCCATTTGTCAGGACAGGGCAGAGTCAGTTAGCTGAGGGAGACTGAAGTGAGCCGCCATGGGAAATACTGAGAACCCTACAGCCAGAATTAAAAGTTCAGAGAGTAGACCCAGGATTTAAAATTGAATTTTCCCTAGGGGAGAAGAATCTTTTTAGGGCATTACAGTTTCTAGGTGATGCCCAGAAAAGTCTTCTATGCTTTAGAGTGGTTTTTGTTTGTTTGGCTTTGTGTGTGTGTGTGTGAGGTAGAAGCTCACATGCCCCCATGGGTTCTCTTGTCAGA
>SJYC01107116.1:0-16065 GCA_006408675.1 Madoqua kirkii | reverse complement strand
ATTTTCTTTTATATTGGAGTGTAGTTGATTAACAATGTTGTGTTAGTTTCAGGTGTACAACATAGTGATTCAGTTGTACATATACATGTATCTATTGTTTTTCAAATTATTTTCCTATTTAGGGTATCATAGAATATTGAGATGAGTTCCCTTTGCTATACAGGGAACTCATTATCTGCTATATCTGTTAATCTGTTTTGTTATCTGTTTTAGATATAGCAGCTTTTTTTAAAAAATAAGCTCTCTGCCCCCTTCTCTTTCTCTTCTCCTTCTGTAATCCATATAATGCATAAATTAGTTCATTTATGATGTGCCAAACATTCTGTAGGCTCTCACTTTTTAAATTATATTCTCAAGGAAAATCACAAATAAAAACCTAACCTTACACCAAAAGCAACCAGAGAAATAAAAACAAGCAAAACTCAAATTTAGTAGAAGGAAAGAAATCCTAAAGATTAGATCAGAAATAAACGAAATAGAAACAAACAAAGCAATGGAAACTATCGATGACACTAAACTTCGAAAAGATAAACAAAATTGATAAACCTTTAGCCAGACTCATCAAGACACCACAGAAATACAAAGGGTCATAAGAGACTACTACAAGCCAACTGTATACCAATAAAATGGACAACCTAGAAGAAATGAACAAATTCTTATAAAAGCACATGCTTTCAAGACTGAACCAGGAAGAAACAGCAAATATGAACAGACAAATCACAAGTTCTGAAACTGAAACTATGATTTAAAAGACTTCTAACAAACACAAGTCCAGGACCAGACAAAGGTGCCACACACACAAAAATTACAGGTCAACGCCACTGATGAACACAGACATAAATAAAAATCCTCAAAATACTAGCAAACCAAATCCAACAATACAGTAAAAGGATCATACACTACAATCAAGTGGGATTTATCCCAAGGATGTAAGTATTTTTCAATATCCACAAATCATTCAGTGTGATACACCACATCAAAAAGTTAAATAAAATCCATATGATTATCTCAATATTTGCATAAAAAGCCTTTGACAAAATTAAACAGACGTTTATGATGAAAACTCTCCAGAAAGTGGGCACAGAGGGAACATACTTCACCGTAACGAAGGCCATATATGACAAACCCACAGTCAACATCATAGTCAACTGTTGAAAAGCTGAAAGCATTTCCTTTAAGATCAGAAAGAAGATAAGTATGTCCACTCTCACCACTTTCACTCACCATAACTTTGGAAGCCCTAGCCATGGCAATCAGAGAAGAAAAAGAAATCCAAATTAGAAAAGGAATAAAACTGTCACTGTTTGCAGATGATCTAATACTATACATAGAAAATCCTAAAGATGGTGCCAGAAAACTACTAGAGCTCAACAGTGAATTTGGTTAAAGTTGCAGGATACAGAATGAATATGCAAAAATCTGTTGCATTTCTACACACTAACAATGACCAATCAGAAGAGAAAGAAAATCCCATTTACCATCCCAACAAAAAGAATAAAATACCTAAGAATAAACCTACCTATAGAGGCAAAAGAGTGGTGCTTAGAGAACTATAAGATGCTGATGAAATAAACAGAAGATGACACACAGACATGGAAAAATATACCATGTTCTTGGATTGGAAGAACTGAATGTCAAAATGACTATACTACCCAAGGTGATCTACAGATTCAGTGCAATTCCTATCAAACTGTCAATGGCATTTTTCACAGAATTAGAACCAAAGGAATCTTAAAATTTGTATGGAGACACAAAAAGCCTAAAATAGTTAAAACAATCTTGAGAAAGAACAGAGCTGGGGGAATCAGGCTCCCTGCTTCAGAGTACAAAACTACAGTTATCAAAACAGATGCTGCCACAAAAATAAAAATATAGATCGATGCAACAGGATAGAAATCCTAGAAATAAACCCACACAACTATGGTCAATTAATCTACAGCAAAGGAGGCAAGATTACACAATAGAGAAAACATAGTATTCAATAAATGATGCTGGGAAAATTGGGGAAAATTTTCAAAAAATGATGCTGTGAAAGAATGAAATTAGATCATTCAGATCTTTTTTTAATACCACTCACAAAAATAAATTCAAATTGGGTTAAAGACCTGAAAGTAAGACCTGATGCTATAAAATCCTTAGAGGAAAAAATAAGCAGAACATTCTTTGAGATAAATTGCAACAATATCTTTTTTGATCCAGCCCTACAGTTATGGAATTAAAAATAGACAAAAGGACATATTTATAAGTAAACTTAAAGGCTTATGCACAACAAAGTATACCATAAACAAAAGCAAAAGGCCACCCACAGAGTGGAAGAAAATATTGGCAATCAATGTGATCAAAAAGGAATTAATGTCCAAAATTTACAAAGAGCTCACAAGGCTTAATATCAAAAAATTTAAAAATGAAAATAAAAATTATGTCAAAAAATATAGTATGTTTAAAGAGAGTATATATAGTTTCATATTGATAAAAAAAAGACATTTTAAACATAAAACAGCACATCATATACCATAAATCTCATGATTTCTTATAGAAGTTTATAAGGAGCATATATATCTATGTAAAATATGCCACCCTTTAAAGTTGGATATAAATATCTCTTTTGTGAAGACTGCTGTCATAGCTGAGAAATACTCATTACTTCTATTTTGAAATTCTTTAACCTGTCCCAGCTTGACACTTTAAGTAATATTCACTGATAAGAAAATCCAGAAACACAGAAATTGATTTTAATCTTTACAAATGCATTTTTTCCTGAAACCTATACACATTTTTAGGTGGTGCCAGTGGTGAAGAGCTCACCTGCCAATGCAGGAGACATAAGAGACATGGTTTCCGTCCTTGGATCTGGATGATACCTTGGAAGAGTGCATGGCAACCCACTCCAATATTCTTGCCTTGAAAATCCCATGGATAGAGGAGTCTGGCCAGCTATAGTCCACAGGGTCATAAAGAGCTAGACATGACTGAGTGATATAGCATGCATAACCATTTAGAAGTCATAGCTGAGAAATACTCATTACTTCTGTTTTGAAATTCTTTAACCTGTCCCAGCTTGACACTTTAAGTGATATTCACTGATAAGAAAATCCAGAAACACAGAAATTGATTTTAATCTTTACAAATGCATTTTTTCCTGAAACCTATACACATTTTTAGGTGGTGCCAGTGGTGAAGAGCTCACCTGCCAATGCAGGAGACATAAGAGACATGGTTTCCGTCCTTGGATCTGGATGATACCTTGGAAGAGTGCATGGCAACCCACTCCAATATTCTTGCCTTGAAAATCCCATGGATAGAGGAGTCTGGCCAGCTATAGTCCACAGGGTCATAAAGAGCTAGACATGACTGAGTGATATAGCATGCATAACCATTTAGAAAATAAATTATTTTTATCCATAAAAACAAATGAACTACTGTATTCTCTAAAATTAGATTATTTGTGGTAAAAGTAACTATACAGTAAGATCAGCCATCTAGTCAAGGCTATGGTTTTTCCTGTGGTCATGTATGGATGTGAGAGTTGGATTTTCATCAAGAGGCTTTTGAGTTCCTCTTCACTTTCTGCCATAAGGGTGATGTCATCTGCATATCTGAGGTTATTGATATTTCTCCCAGCAATCTTGATTCCAGCTTGTGTTTCTTCCAGCCCGGTGTTTCTTATGATGTACACTGCATATAAGTTAAATAAGCAGGGTGACAATATACAGCCTTGACGTACTCCTTTTCCTATATGGAATCAGTCTATTGTTCCATGTCCAGTTCTAACTGTTGCTTCCTGACCTGCATACAGATTTTCAAGAGGCAAGTTAGGTGGTCTGGCATTCCCATTTCTTTAAGAAGTTTCCACAGTTTGTTCTGATCCACACAGTCAAAGGCTTTAGGCATAGTCAATAAAGCAGAAATAGATGTTTTTCTGGAACTCTCTTGCTTTTTCCATGATCCAGCAGATGTTGGCAATTTAATCTCTGTTTCCTCTGCCTTTTCTAAAATCAGCTTGACCATCAGGGAGTTCATGGTTCATGTACTGCTGAAGCCTGGCTTGGAGAATTTTGAGCATTACTTTACTAGCGTGTGAGATGAATGCAATTGTGCGGTAGTTTGAGCATTCTTTGGCATTGCCTTTATTTGGGATTGGAATGAAAGCTGACCTTTTCTAGTCCTGTGGCCACTGCTGAGTTTTCCAAATTTGCTGGCATATTGAGTGCAGCACTTTCACAGCATCATCTTTTAGGATTTGAAAGAGCTCAACTGGAATTCCATCACCTCCACTAGCTTTGTTCGTGGTGATGCTTTCTAAGGCCCATCTGACATCACATTCCAAGGTGTCTGGCTCTAGATGAGTGATAACATCATCATGAGTATCTGGGTCTTGAAGATTTTTTTGTACAGTTCTTCCATGTATTCTTGCCACCGCTTCTTAATATCTTCTGCTTCTGTTAGGTCCATACCATTTCTGTCCTTTATCGAGCCCATCTTTGCATGAAGTACTGCAGGGCTATTAATATTGGGGGCCACATTTCTCAATCTATGAGCTTATACTTTACACTGATAGAAAGCATAACCACAAAACACGTTACAAGCAACATGCTGGTGTTTTTTTCATGCACGTCTTCCTGTCATTCCACTCATTTTAGATCCTGTTTTCCATCTTGTGATGAACATTACCCTTATTTTGTAACACTGCTTGGAAAATGATTCATATCCTAAGGCTGTGCCCAGACAGAATAAAGGCAAATTTGTTTCCAAATGCCATTTTTGTGATCTAAACCCCTAATGTTTCCAAATCAGCAACTTGGGAACATTGGGACTATTCAGGTTTGGTTCACAATGGCCAGTCTTCTCAACGGCTGCATTGTGCTCTGCCTTTTATGAATTACTTGCCCAGTAATATTACCTTCTCCAAACTCATAGCCTCATTCATTTGGTGCAGACTTCAGTATTATCCTACTCAGTTCCCCTAACCAACATTTTTTTGCCTGTTCATATAATAATATCAACTTTAAGTTAAATAACAATCAGTATTCCTTACAGAGTGAAATACTGCAAAAGCCAACTTGAGCATGTTTGTTAAATCTATAACATGTGAAATCGAGACCACTAGCTGAACAGGATCCTGATTTCTCAAGAAATTTGTTTATATGTTCACTATTCAGCCATGGCAGGCATCAACTTCATTTTTGTGAAATATAAAATAAAACAGGATGATTACAAATCATGTTCCTAAGACAGATCATTCTCTCTAGCTATATGTGAAAACTAATAATTCAGTGACTGATTTCATAACACTCTTCAGCCAGTAAGATAAAAGCATACTCTTTGAATTAAAGGCTCAAATGTAATAGAAAGATCATGTTTTCTAAACTGGAATGAAGAAACCAAGAAGGCTCAGTTAATTTAAACAAAAAAAAAATGTCTACTGTAGTGATAAATATATTTTCAGCTAGCAAGGAGTGATAGAGAAGGGAAGAGACATGTACATTTAGAGAAAAAACACAGGAATGGATTTTGTGTAGAGTGGAGTATGCCATTTGTCTGGATTGTAAACTCTCTATTCTTAATATGGGACTGGGAGCAGCATTTCACTTTGGCTGAACTATTTAGTCAAGCAAAGTCAGTAGAAACCAGCATTTGTTTCTTTCCTATTTCATTTTGTTTTGCACACATTTGTTGTCTTTCTCCTGGGGAGTCTCATTCCTGTGTAACTGGAGATAGGCAATTGGGGTGTTGGTTAGAAAAGTGGTGCTTGCCCAGAGAGCTAGTCAGATTCTCCAAAATAAACAAGGGGCCTGGTGGAATGTCATGTGCTATCATCCCATGCTGCTACTGAAGCAATCTGTCCAGTGAAAATAAAGGATGAAATATTAAAGTTAATATAAGATGCACTGCCTTTGCTTTCTGATAGATCTAAATTCAACTTCCCGCAAGCTGTGTAGCTGGCATTTAAGAATAACATATTTATTATAATATTTTATCATTAAAATAGGGATATTAGATTTGATAGCAAATGATTATTGAAGGATAGAAAATAATATAAGTACTACTAACTAGAACAGTAACAAATACACCAAATTCCCTCATTTTGTGCAAATCACTCTATAAAGTATGCCTACTAACTGCTGCACTAATTTGAGACTTTAATTATTATGAGTTTATTTATGTTTAACTTATTATTATAGATTTAACATTCTGTTTATTTTATGCATCTACATGAGCATTATTATTTTCAAAATTACCTAGTTCACGTCTAGAGAATTATATAGCTGCTGAGAAAGTCAGTTCTTTGTATCTTTTACAAATTAACTCATCCAAGGATCCTCTTACATTGTTTTAAAGAAAAATCATAATTTTTCCAATGAACTGAGAAATATAATGCAAAATTTTGTAAATCGACCCTTAGATAAGGCTGTGTTTGGATGACATTTAAAACCAGACACTGCTACTGAACATATGTGGAAAATTATTGCAAATTAAAGCTTTTATGTGGTCTTCTTCCACTAGCACATTTGTAGCTTGTGTATTTTTTAAAAAGCCACAATTTTCTTGTTTGTGTACAATCTGGGGTGCAATATATGTTTTGGAAATTTGAGTATACTAAATCCATTTAGCTTTTGCAACATCTAAATGTCTGTGCTTTACAGTTTTACATTGATTCAGAAAGCTATATTAATGTTTCTGAAATCTGAGAAACCAGAACAATAAAACTGTTTATTCTTTGTAAATGTCATTACTTATAAAATATTAAGATAAACTTGCTCTGAGTGTTATGCAATTTAACATGTCACATATCATTGACATCATAAAGCAATATCACTAGTCTTACTTGGAGATATCTAAGCACACCCCACTTATACATGGAATTTTCAGATAGGGCAAAGGCAAAGCTATTTACTTTTTTGGTATGAGAGTATGTTATGAAAAGTAACAGAGAGTCTTTAACACAACAATACATTCAATTCAAATATCACATATTTTTGTTTCCAGTTCCTCTGCTGAATTCAGACACTGTAAAATTACATTCACTGTTGGGCATCATATATCATTGTGACTTAAATATGTTTGACCAATGTTTGTTATGAAGAGATCAAAAAGCTTGCAGCAGATACAGTGCTTTTAGATGAAAAATTTATAAGGTATATTTTAAAATAAAGGTGGAAAATATTTCATTTCTAAATGTTCTGAAAATGAATATACCTAAATATAAATATACTTGAATAAAAATACACCTGAAATGAACTAAGACTGATACATCATTCTTTGTTATTTTAATGCACTAAATTGTGTTCTCTAAAAATTCATATGCAGTATCCCTAATCCTCGATGCCACAGAATTTAGAGGCAGGGCCTTTACAGAGTTAGTGAAGGCTGAATGTAGTCACAAGGGCAGAACCCTAACTAATCAATAATGGGATGGTTGGCCTTACCACAAAAGGAAGAGACACAGGAAGGTATGAGAGAAAGGAAAGGCCATGTGAAGACACAGCAAGGTGGCCATTTGCAGCAAAGACAGAAGTCCTGGGGAAATGAAATCTGCCAACACCTTGATGCAGACTTCCAGCCTCAAGAACCATGAGAAAGCTAATTGATGTTGTTTAAACTAACCAGTCTGTGGTATTTTGTTTTGACAACCCCAACAAACTAATGCAGCATGTAACTTTTCTCAGTATAGACAGCCTTGACTTAACAATGGCTTGACTTTTGATTTTTTTTTTTTTACTTGACGATGGTGCAAAAGCAATACATATTCAGTAGAAACACTGTTTTGAATTTTGGAACTTGATCTTTCCCAGCCTAGTGACATGAGGTATGATCCTCTCGAGTGATGCTGAGCAGTGGCGGCGGCCTACAGGTTTCAGGAGCCACAGGATCATGAGGGTAAATAACCAGTACTCTTCAACCAATCTGTTTTTCAGCTTTGGCACAGTATTCAATAAATTACATGAGATATTCAACACTTCACTATAAACTAGGCTTTGTGTTAATTTTGACCAACTGGAGGCTAATGAAAATGTTCTGAGCACATACAAGGAAGGTGAGTCTAAGCTACCATGTTAGCTAGGGAAGTGTATTAAATGCATTTTAAACTTACTATATTTTCAATTTTGTTGTTGTTGTTTAGTCACTAAGTTGTGTTCAACTCTTCACAAGTCATGGATTGTAGCCCACCAGGACTACATGGATTTCCCTTTCCCAGGCAATAATACTGGAGTCAGTAGCCATTCCCTTCTCTAGGGGATCTTCCTAACCCAGGAATCAAACCCTCATCTCCTGTTTGGCAGGCAGATTCTTTACTGCTGAGCCACCAGGGAAATCCATTTTTAAATTTACAATGGGGTTATAGGAACATACACTCATTTTAAGTAGAAGATCTGTATTTAAGTATTTTTTCTTTGATTAACCACTTTATTTTTAAAATCTTTATTTATTTGGATTATAACTATTGATTTATAGCTAAAACAAAATTCAAAAATTTTTAAATTTCATGTTAGCTTAAGTAATGCCATTGGGTTAGAAATTTTCATTTAATGTGAAATATTTTTTAGGCATTGTAGCAGATTCTAAAAATGCTAAGATTAATTAAGCATAATTCCTGTTCTCAAGGCACATACAGTCCAGTGTAAGACACTGACAAGAATTCCATTATTTGTGTCCAGTGCTGAAGCCTGGGATCAAGTTGAGAAACAGCTGGAATCTAATTTGTATTCATAGGTGATTCTGAGAAATGTCTGATGAACTAGTGGGCAGGGTTTACCAATACCTCTTCCCAGACCACTGTTTAGTGATCTGAATAGAAGGAAACATGTACATTCCCGAAACAGAGTCTTTTGTCAGCAGCATCAGGGTCCCTTAAAAGGTCCATCTCATTAGCTTACTACATATGTGCCACAAGTAAGACATCTGCCAGAGAGGCATGTTGCCTTCTGCTCTGTCCTGCGGAGTGAGCCTTTATGACTAGGGAATGAATCCCGCCTCTCAGACTTGAGAGATGTTTTGGAGTAAGTCATGAAAATCATATGCATTTCCACACCATCACTAATGAATTATTCCTTGCTAATATTACTCCAAGATACTTCCCATGCCCTCACAACAAACTAGCCAATACTGAAATCACAGCTGGAAATCGCCGATGTCTGCTACCTGAAGTCAAGTGAGTGGTTGATTTTACTACTCACTTGTTTTCTGGCAACTGTGTGTGTAGGGAGGGTGGCGAAAGGACTTTGTCTATGTTTTCAGTAAAAGTGCTTTGGGCAAATTTTTGAATAGCAGTTTTCAGGCTTTATAAAATCTACAACTGCCTTTAGCAAAGACATTAATTGGAGTTACCAAAGTCAAAGACCTTAGCTTCAAGTATTACCTTACCTTTGGAATGATGACACCATCCTTCCTCTTCCTGCAGCATGGTGGGTGGTACACATGAGACCCACACAGATAGCACGGCCAGAAACAAGGATATGCATGTATCCAGGCAACAAATGGTGCCTGAGGAAGCCAGAGGGGAGACTGCGGTTCTCTCAAGTTACTGAGCATTCCAGCTGGCATAAAAATCCTCCTGTTAAGTCATAGTGTGGGCTTCTCTTCTATTTGTAAAATCCCACATAGAAAAAGAAAAAAAGATTTCTTCATTTGGATGCGATGATATAGGTCAAATATTACATTTGAGAAATATTCCCTTTAGTCCTCATAGGAATTAGGAGAAGCTACCTGTGCCTTTCAAAAAGGCACCTATTTTAAGACTACAAAGGAAGAAAATCACCAAAGAAATTTTTAGGATGAAAGATTCAGGACAAGAAACACCCATTTCCTACATTTGGCTGTGTGAGCTGACACCATCATTAATAAAGGGCATATAGCTACAAAAAAAGAGTTGGAGTGAAGAATAACTCAGCTTGAGGTTTGCATTTGGATGCCTGGAAAAGCAAATTCAAGGACTTCAACATACTGGTGAATTCACAGAACTTAGCAAGTGGATGGAAGTTGGAGAATGAAGACTCAGTAAAGAAGTAGGAATTGCACTTCAATATGTTCTATAGGGATGGGGGAGCCTGGTGGACTGCCGTCTATGGGGTCGCACAGCGTCGGACACGACTGAAGCGACTTAGCAGCAGCAGCAGCATGTTCTATAGGAGGGAATAAGTCCTTGGCCATGTGGTAGTGCATGTAGAGAGAAAAAGGAAAGAGCTTAAACCCTGGCTTGATAGTTTCTAACTTCAGAACCACCAGCAAGTTAACCTTTGTCAAACCTGAAATTCTCCTTCTATAAAATATGGTAATAGTCTCACTTTTTTTTAAATTTTTTTTGAGGAGAAAGGTAATGAAGAAAGTTAAATAACTTAAATATCATTTCACAAAGAGCTGTCAGCTGTCCCTTAGAATGTTGTCAAATATCTCCCAAAGAAACAGACCCAAGATTCGATAAGAAATTGGGTTGAACCCACAAGCTACTTCTGTTTCAGTGTACAATCTCTATGTCAAAACTAAGGTGGGCTTGGATCCAGAATTCCTCAAATTCTGCTGTCCATTTTCATTTCCTGTTCTCATCGCCTATAGCATGAAGTAGGGAATTACTTTTCAGTTTCTAAATCTAGTCTTGGTGAGCACGTGGAGAGGATTTTTCTCCCTCCTTTATCCCTCTTCTTTCTTCCCACCCCTTCCTCGATCCCTTCCTCCCTCCTTCCCTTCCTTCTTTTTTTTTCTTTAAAAGAGAAGCATGATTAGATTCTCTTCAACCAAAAGATGCTATGCAACTTGAAAATTTCAGTTTTCTTCTGATTTCTGAGCTGAAGTTTTTAAATATATCTTTATGAAACTCCTCATGAACAAACTAAACCACACAAAAAACAACAGCAAAAAAAAAAAAATAATAAGCTGGCTTATGACTCTACCTTTAAAGGGAGGTACATTAAAAGAAATGGCATTCTGATCTCTAAATATTATTTGAAACAAATTTCTCTTATTTGATCTCAGTCTATGGAGAAAATGCTCAGCAGAGATTGAGTTTTTATACACATCAAAAAAGAAAAACTTCTAAAAGTCCTTTCTCAGTCCTTGTTGCCAAGTTAGGGTAAAGACCAAGGTGGGGCAAGTGAGTTACGAGCCTTCGGTCTAAAGTAGACAGTGAGAATCTCAATAAAAAGCATACACTGTATTTATTTCAATGCGTTATTGAAAAGTCTAAGTTAATGCCAAAGAAAATCATGATGAACAAAATAGTGAGATTTTGCAGAAGGATGGATCCAGTCTTGCACAACTCACTTTCCTCTGGCCCATGCTCTTTTGTTTCTCCTACTTCTTCTCTCACACACATGTTAACAACCTCTCCAAACTCTTACTCTTGGTGGACACTACATCTCTCTCACACACGCTCCCCTACACACCACTTCTCCCTTTAATTCCATTTAAGGTGACACTCATTCAGCCCCCTTCCTTGATCACATATTACCTGTTTGATGTAATATCTTGTCCTCTTGGGTTTGTCTAATTTTCTAACCCCCTTCATTAACTATATTGGCACAATAAAGGTGTCTAATGATTGACCCAGGGAAAAGACTCTTATCTTTAGAGAAACTGTGTCTAGGATTTATAAAGAGAGTGATGCACTATTGAGTAGTAAAGGATAATATTAATAGCAAATGAACTTACATTAATAAAGATATGTTCATTTTTTTCTTCACTTTTACACTTGGTATGTCTTGTGCTCCTTCTTTATAACAGACATAAAGATGATATTACTACTACCCCTATTTTATAGATGAGAAAACTGAGGCAAACAGAGATAAATATCCTTGTTCAAGCTCACTCATTTAAAAAAACATCTACGGTTAGCAGATAAGTTGTACAAATGGATCATTTAATCACTTTTAAAAAAATTCTTTATTTGTAGAAAAGGTTAAGATTTGATTCAATTGGAGAATTATTATTCATGTGAATGCTTTCTGCATGTTGTGAGAAATTCAATAATGGAATAGGCTAGGCGAATATGCTGCCACATAACAGCAATTATTCTGGCTCTGCCAAATAAAACAAAAGTATACAATAGGTTTTGTCTGCTTCCAACCAGCTTTGACAACAATGATGGTATGTGCTGTCATAAAAACAAAAAACAACAACAACAAAATGTTAGCACTATCCAAAAATAGTTCTCTTGCCTTTTGGGTTGATTTGTCTGTCAAGATGATGAACCAATTGTGCAAGGAGAATCAGCATTTAGGGGATATCATTTTTTACCTGTCACAACAGTCTATCCTCCCAAAATGTAAGCTGATAAAAATGTCTCTAGTCTTTCTTTATCAGCCAACTATGGTCCTTACTTTAAAGAAGGAAAACCAAGTGCAAGACAAGATGCTCAGGAAGTACTATAATGAAGAATATCCTGAAAATAATGGAAGCAATAGCTTTTTAAAATGTCTATTTTATAACAGTTTCTTAAAATTAAAAAAAAAATAAGGGGAAATCATGGAGAAGGAAATGACAACCCACTCCAATATTCTTGCCTGGAAAATCCCATGGACAGAGAAGCCTGGTGGGCTACAATCTATGGGGTCTCAAAGAGTTGGACATGAGTGAAGCAACAGCATACAAGGGGAAATCAGGATGATGATGATTATTAATTACTCATTTCTTCATGTATTCACCCAGACTTGATATCAAACTCCATATCAAAGTTCTCATAAGAGTTCAAGTTGTGGCTGTTAAAGAAAATGGTCATACCCCTCTAGCATGCATCAAAAAAAAAAAAAAAAAATTAAATTAGTTTCTAAAATAGCTCAAAGCAGCTCAAGTTGTTTCAGATTGCTTCAGGCATTCTTAAGTTCCTGATTGACAAGTGTTTTGGAATTTAGCTGTAATCATCTTTTTATTCAAAAGCGGTTAATAATTACAAAAAGTAGAAACTAGTATCTCATATCTGCACATTTTAAAATGGAGAACAAATGCACAGTGCCCTCCAGAAAATATCTATCTTTGACTGAAATTGCTAAATAGTGCTGACTAGAGAGAACTGACAAAAACAGATTTCTTCATACAGTTCTGACTTTAGAAGGCATAACGTTCTGTAACAATAGGACTTGGGGGAAAGAACTGCAAAGATCATTGTATTTGAGTGAAAATTATCATACTTATGTACTGATTTCTGGAAAACAGTCTGTTAACTATGAATGAAACAAAATAGATTAATGTGGTTTATTGAACCTGAGTCACTTGATAAAACTAGAATTCATACTAACACGTGTTAAATTCCACTGTAGCTACATATTGCTGAAAATAATTTGGTATCTCTTCCAGATGCATTTACAGCCAAGGACCTGAGTGTGTTCCATTCCATTAATGACTTGGGAACAACTTTGAAGGAGATAAAAATGTGTTTTCTATCTCATATTCACTTAGGGAAAATGGGATGTTAAAGATCCCACATCTCTTTCAATCCAAGAATATTCCAGGTAGATGATCATTCACATTAAGCATGAACTGCTATGAACTGCTAATAGTAGAGAACTTACTAGCTGGCTCTTCCAGTGTTACAGAACTGCTATCCTTCTTTTTTCATTATTTTAAGCCAAGATCTATAAGTTCTTCTCATTTTTCATAAGTCCATCTTATGGGACTGTTTTAAATAATTATGAGACCTTTTCCAAATGTAAGTGATAGTCACTCAGTCATGTCTGACTCTTCGCGACCACATGGACTGTAGCGTGCCAGGCTCCTCTGTCCATGGAATTCTCTGGGCAAGAATACCAAATAGTGGGTCATCAAAGTCTGGAGCTGCTCCTACCTCTTCTATGGCTTCCAATATTGGACTTCCCTAGTGGCCCAGCGGTATAGAATCCACCTCCAAAGCAGGAGATGCAGGTTCAATCCCTGGGTCAGGTAGATCCCTAGAAGGAGGAAATGGAAACCCATTCCAATATTCTTACATGAAGAATCCCTTAGACAGAGGAGCCTTGTGGGCTACAGTCCATGGAGTTGCAAAGAGTCAGACATGTCTGAGTGACTGCACAAGCACACACTTATGACTTATAATGCCACCATTTAAACAAGTCCAGTTTCCTCAACCGTTGCACTTATAACATACAGATTAGATGTCTCAACCCCAAGTCACACTCTAGATTACATGTTCGAACTTGTGAAACATAAGAGTGATCACAGAAATTCAAACATACATATATACAAATAGAATTGATTTCAAAACTAATACAGTAGAAGTGAGCTCCTAACAGGTCATTCCCCCTCCCTGCCCTTCTATTTTTCTCTCCAAATTTAATATAGTAGAAAATGTTTTCTTCCTTCAAAATGTATTCAAATTTTGATCATCTCTCACTTCCCTCGTTACTGTGACACAGGTCATCACTGCTTGCCTGGATAGTTGTGAATAACCTCTTCACTAGGCTGCCTGCCTCCTCTCTTTTTACCTTATCAAAGCATGGTGTCTTCTCCTTGCTGGCAGTAATCCTGTTAAACCATACGTAGGGTCAGGTCACTGTTTTGCTGCACATGCTTTAGCACTTGCCCTTTTTTCCAGGAGAAAATGCCAATCATTTTGACAAACTTTAAGGCCCATCATGATGTGCTCCCCTCCCCTCAAGGTTACACCTTGAGTTCATACTCTAAGACCTTGCCTCCCACCTCTCACACTGATCTGTATCCTTCTATGGAGTTGGAAAAACGCATATGATAGTATAGTATTAACAGAATCATACAGAGTAGTTTCACTGCTCCCTGAATCCTCTATACTCTGCCTATTCATCCCACCTTCCTTCTTAATGCTCAGAAACCATGGATTTTTGCTTTCTCCATAGTTTCTTTCCTTTCTAGAGTGTTACAGAGTTGGAATCACACAGTACATACAGTATCACTTCTTCAAGTTAGTAATATGCCTTTAAAGTTCGTCCACTTATCATACTGTGACACAGCAAAAACAACACCCAGTTGTGGATGTGCCTGGTGATGGAAGCAAGGTCCAATGTTGTAAAGAGCAATATTGCATAGGAACATGAAATGTTAGGTCCATGAACCAAGGCAAATCGGAACTGATCAAACAGGGCATGGCAAGAAGGAACGTCGACATTTTAGAAATCAGAGAACTAAAATGAACTGGAATGGATGAATTTCACTAAGGTGACCATTATATCTACTATTGTGAGCAGGAATCCCTCAGAAGAAATGGAGTAGTCATCATGGTCAACAAAAGAGTTTGAAGTGCAGCACTTGGATGCAGTCTCAAAAATGACAGAATGATCTCTGTTTTCAAGGCAAACCATTCAGTATCAGAGTAATCCAGCTCTATGCACCGATCAGTAATGCTGAAGAAGCTAAAGTTGAATAGTTCTATGAAGACCTACAAGCCTTTTAGAACTAACACCCAAAAAAGATATCCTTTTTATTATAGGAAACTGGAATGCAAAAGTCAAGAAACACCTGGAGTAACAGGCAAATTTGACCTTGGAGTACAGAATGAAGCAGGTCAAAGGCTAATAGAGTTCTGCCAAGAGAATTCACTGGTCATGGGAAACATGCTCTTCCAGTGACACAAGAGAAGATTACACATGGACATCATAGATGGTCACCACTGAAATCAGATTGATTATATTTTTGCAGCCAAAGATGGAGAAGCTCTATACAGTCAGCAAAAACAAGTCTGGGAGCTGACTGTGGTTCAGATCATTAATTCCTTATTACCAAATTCAGACTTAAATTGAATAAAGTCCCTAATGATTATACAGCAGAAGTGAGAAATAGATTTAAGGGACTAGATCTGATAGACAGAGTGCCTGATGAACTATGGATGGAGGTTCATGGCATTGTACAGGAGACAGGCAGCAAGACCATCCCCAAGATAAAGAAATGCAAGAAAAGCAAAATGAATATCTGAGGAAGCCTTAAAAATAGCTGTGAAAAGAAGAGACACCAAAAGTAAATGAGAAAAGGAAAGATATACACATTTGAATGCAGAGTTCCAAAGAACACCAAGGAGAAATATGAAGCCTTCTTCAGTTAATCAATACAAGGAAGTAGAAGAAAACAATAGAATAGGAAAGACTAAAGATCTCTTAAAGAAAACTAGAGATA
>SJYC01107115.1:0-63187 GCA_006408675.1 Madoqua kirkii | reverse complement strand
GCCACCTCTGGCTGCAAGAGCAAAGGGGAGAGTTGTAGGTTGTATTCCTGAGCCAGCGTCTAAGATCACCCAGAAAGGGGCTGAGTCCCTGAGAGACTGGAGAAGAGGTGGCTGCTGCCAATGGAGTTTCTCAGGCCACGGAGCAGGGGCTTCCCCCTTCTCCCATGCTCCTAGGCCTTCAGACTTCCCAGGTGGGCAGAAGAGTGTGGCAAATCCAGTAGTGGTAGGAGATGAGGTTCAGGCAACAAAGCAGGGAAAAGCCAGAAACAGGTTTCAAAGTAACCTTCGACAGAAATTGATGAATTCTAGAACACAGGTGAAAGAAACAGGTAAGTCCAGCCTGACTCTTGTAGCAGGCACAGGTGATCAAGGCAAGATGTTTCTGTTTGAAGAGGAAGAGATGGAGGTGTGGGGTCTGGGGAGATGAATGGCTGAAGAGCTTTGCTTTCCATCCAGCTCCTCTCAGAGGATCTTCCTTGTTATGGTACTTTGCATGAGACTTTTATCTAGGATTCTGCTGGGAGATGAGCGGGATTTCATCTTTCAGGGATCTCTATGGATGTGTGTGTGTGGGGAGGTGGGGGGGTCTTACCACCCACCTGCTTCCTTGACAGCTTCTTTCTTTAGATATGTTAAAGACATTGATTAGTGGGCTGTCAAGGTCACCTCAGCTTTCAGCTTCTGTCTCCATCCTAACCTGCACGTTTTATTAGTCAAACTTGCAGACGAACTCTCCTTTTATGACCCCTCTGAGTCCAGTGTCATCTCATTGATTCCAACAGGAAATTTGGAGAAATAACCAACTTAACAGGACAGAAAAGGAATGGGAAGAAAAGATGGTTAGAACTACCACAAATGGATTTTTAAATTTTATTTTTATTGAGATCTGATTGACATATGCATGCTAAGTCATTTCAGTTGTGTCCAACTTTTTGAGACCCTAAGGATTGTAAGGACTGTAGCCTGCAAAGCTCCTCTGTCCATGGGATTCTTCAGGCAGGAATAGTGGAGTGGATTAACATATAACATTGTATAAATTTAAGGTTTCCAATATATTGATTTGAATATACTTTTTGTTGCAATACGATTATACTAGTGTTAGTTAAAATCTGTATAATGTCACTTAATTATCATCTTTTTTTGACAAGAATAATTAAGATCTAGTCTCTTAGCAACCGTGAATTGTACAATACATAATTGACTATTATCACTATGCTGGGCATTAGACACTCCAAATTTATGATCTTCTAGTTTCAAATTTACACCCTTTGACCTTAACATATAACATTGTATAAATTTAAGGTTTCCAATATATTGATTTGAATATACTTTTTGTTGCAATACGATTATACTAGTGTTAGTTAAAATCTGTATAATGTCACTTAATTATCATCTTTTTTTGACAAGAATAATTAAGATCTAGTCTCTTAGCAACCGTGAATTATACAATATATGATAATTGACTATTATCACTATGCTGGGCATTAGACACTCCAAGCTTATGATCTTCTAGTTTCAAATTTACACCCTTTGACTTACATCTCCCCAGTCCCTGGTAACCACCATTCTACTCTGTTTCTTTGAGCTCAGCTTTTTAAAAGCCCACATGTAAGTTATATCATACAATATTTGTCTTTCTCTGTCTGACTTATTTCACTTAACATAATGCCCTCAAGATTCATCGATGTTGCAGCAAGTGGCAAAATTCCCTTCCTTCTCTAGGCTGAATAATATTCCATATTTTATACATATACCAAACTTTCTTTATCCATTCATTCATTGACAGGCACTTGTGTTGTTCCATATCTTGGCTGTTATAAATAAAGATACAATGAACATTGAAGAGCAGACAACTTTTTGATATACTGTTTCATTCCTTTGGAAATAAACCAAGAAGTGGGGTTGGGGGATCATATGGTGAATGTAAAGTCATGTCCGACTCTTTGCGACCCCATGGACTGTAGCCTACCAGGCTCCTCAGTCCATGGGATTCTCCAGGCAAGAATACTGGAGTGGCTTGCCATTTCCTTCTCCAGGGGATGTTCCCAACCCAGGGATCACACCCCGGTCTCCCGCGTTGGAGGCAGACTCTTTACCGTCTGAGCCACCAGGGATCATGTGGCAGATCTTTCAATATTTTGAGGAGTCTCCAAACTGTTTTCCCTAATGGTACCAACTTACATTCCCATCAACAGTGAACCTGCTAAGTCACTTCAGTTGTGTCTGCCTCTTTGCAACTCTATGGACCGTAGACCGCCAGGCTTCTCTGTCTACAGCATTTTCCAGGCAAGAATACTACAGGGAGTTGCCATGCCCTTCTCCAGGGGATCTTCCCAACCCAAGGACCAAACCCACATTTCATGTCTCTTGCACTGGCAGGCAGGTTCTTTACCACTAGCACCACCTGGACAACAGTGCACAAGGGTTCTCTTTCTCCTACATTCTCACCAACACTTGTTATATCTTTCTTCTTGAAAACAGCCTTTCTAATAGGTATAAATTAATCTATTTTTAAAGTTTTTTTAAAAATAAATCCTTAAAGAATATGCTAGGACAACTAATTTTTGCAATTTAGTTTTATTTTGTAATTAAATTAACAATTTGTTAGATTGGACAGATTCTTTATTCAGGACATAACTGGAAAGCGTATCTTTCTTGGCTCATCCATACATAACTGGCATAAGGAACACAATGAACTGTGCCATTCTCAGTTAGAATGTATCTTTGCCAGCTTTGTGGCTTTTAGAGTCTTCGGTGAATTGCACATCTGTATTCATATATCTTGGAAATGCATTTCCTAAACCTAATGAAATACTGGAAGATGACCAATATTTCTTTTTATTTACCATTGGAGCTTACTAAGGAAGGGGCATGAAGCAAAATGGAATTAATAAAATAAAAAGAATAAGAGAGAAAGCTGTGTGTGTGTGTGCACGTGCACACGTGTGTGTGCATGCGTGCACATGTGCTCTGGTAAAACTGATTCATATTCAGATACGTCCATGTTTCTCTATGCACATCCAAGTGTGATTTGTAGGGAGGGCATCATTTCATCCTAAGAACTAGTTTTTTATCCCAAGGGAAAAGAGCATATATTTCCTCGGCTTTGAAGATGAACCGGAGAAGGTGATGGCACCCCACTGCAGTACTCTTGCCTGGAAAATCCCGTGGACGGAGGAGCCTGGTGGGCTACAGTCCATGGGATCACTAAGAGTCAGACATGATTGATCGACTTCACTTTCACTTTTCACATTCGTGCACTGGAGAAGGAAATGGCAACCCACTCCAGTGTTCTTGCTTGGAGAATCCCAGGGACGGGGGAGCCTGGTGGGCTGCCGTCCATGGGGTTGCACAGAGTCGGACACGACTGAAGCGACTAAGCAGCAGCAGAAGATGAACACTGCTGTAGGTCCCTCTTAGCCATCAGTACAGCTAACGGTATGACTGAGTACCTGGATGCAAGCTGGCCTGGCTCCACCATAATAATGGAAAAATTTCTTCTCAATCATCTCCAAACCACAGGTCTAACAATTAGGCCACAAGTCTTTTCAGAAAGATATCTCCCTCCATGTTATTTATGTGAATATGTACACGTATAGGTATTTGTATGTATGACTACATATATTCTCTAAAAATGAAAAATAGCTCCAGCAACCTTACATTTGCTATGCCTGGTGCTGCTGCTAAATTGCTTCAGCTATGTCTGACTCTTTGCGGCCCTAAGGACTGTAGCCCACCAGGCTCCTCTGTCTGTGGGATTCTCCAGGAAAGG
The DNA here is from genome assembly GCA_006408675.1 of Madoqua kirkii. Lineage (NCBI taxonomy): Eukaryota > Metazoa > Chordata > Mammalia > Artiodactyla > Bovidae > Madoqua > Madoqua kirkii. The sequence continues at coordinate 59,415 of SJYC01107115.1, read as the reverse complement.
CTACTGCAGTGGATTGGCATGCTATGCCTACTTCAATAAAATTCAGGAAACAGAATGGCCCATAAAAGAGAAGCAAACTCACCTCCATTGCCAGTTTAATATTTGAATCATCTTCCAAGTTATTCTATTAATTTGGCTGTGGCTGGTCTTAGTTGCAACACTGGGCATCTTTAATTATGGCATGAGAAGTCTTTGTTGCAGCACGTAGGATCTAGTTCCCTGACCAGGGATAGAACCCAGACCTCCTGCACTGGAAGCATAGAAGTCTTAGTGACTAGACCACCAGCGAGGTCCCTCAAGTCATCTTCTAACATTAGGGTGCTCAGGTGGGTTTCCTTTCTGCTGTACCAGATAAAGAACAAGTCTTTCTTAGCTTAGTTCTCCTAGTTGCTTGTCTTATAAACAATATAGTAAGGCCCCTACGTACAAACCTTCAAGTTGCAAAATTTCAAAGATGCACACATGCGTTCTAAGAGTGTCAAGTGTGCATGAAACAGTAGCTTGCCCTCTGTCTCCTATTGCTAACAGTCCTTCAGCTCTACCATCCTCTATCACCTCCTCTCCCAGCTCTAGCTGGTAACTCTTGTTGCCTGTTCACTCAATGCCAGCCTTTATATGCCATATTGTACTGTACTACTGTACTTTTCAAGGTACTGTATAGTAGGATTAAAAATGTTTTAATTTTTGTTTTTTTTTTTAATGTATTATTTGTGTGAAAAGTATTATAGACCTAATAAAGTACAGTACTATATGGCTGATTGCGTTAGTTGGGTACCTAAGCTAGCTTTGTCGGGCTTATCAAATTGGACTCATGAATGCGCTCTCTGAACGGAGCTCATTCATATGTAGGGGACTTACTGTAGAAGGAATAGAATTCACGTGCTCCTTCCATTTTCCTCCTAACTCAACAACAACAAAACAACTTGCAACTATACTTAAGGAAGCAAAACAAAACTGGCCCTGGTAAGTGGGTAGAAGCAGCTCAATACTCCATCTTGGTGTTCTGTGTGTTTGAAGAGTTTCACGAGGATCTTGTTTATAATCCCATTGAAAATAAAGTGCTCGAAAAATAAAAGCTGTTTAGTCTTTTCAAGCTCACTGTCCTTTGTTCGTGGTACATTAATGGAGCAGTTTTTAAAATAATGACTTAATCTTTTTTTTCCGTGTGAAAGATGCTTTCTGAAACCAAAAGTGGGTTTTTAATTTTTGAGCCTGGCATTCACATTCATTAGAACTAGTTGCATCCAAGTAGTAGAGGTTTATTTGTTCAGCTGGAAATGGACATTAACATTTTAAGAGGATGATGCATAAGCTTTTAGAGATAATATTCTCCCTGCCCTATTCTGTTGATGCTTTCTGAGAAAATGCAAAAAGAAACATTTTTTCCCCTAAGAAATAATGAGTTTATAAAAAAGAAACAAAACTGTTTATCACCAGGGTGTAATTTTTGCACCCTCCTCTCATATTTTCAAAAAAATCAAAACTTGGGGAATAAATGAAAGATTTGCACGTATGAGAGATGCTCAGAGTTAAATATGCATCAAGCTCAGATCAACACACTCTACTTATGTAAACAGACAGCTCTGCTCTGTCTTGGGTGGTAGGTAAGTGTGATGACTAAGTTTCACCACACCCTAGATTTCTTCTTTCCTCCTTTTAGCATTAAATGTCCCTACTCTTAACTTCTCAAACATTTCCTCTGCTAATGATTCCCTTCTCCCCCACATCATCACTTTCTCCTCTCATCCGCCTTCTGGATAACTCCCATCAACCTCCCGCATTTCATTGTAAGCTTGCCTCATCCAAGGACCCTTGTTCTTCCCCATCCAGACCATTGCTTCATTTCTCTTCTCTTTAGTATCCAGGCTTCTCTAGAGTTGTTTATACAGGCTGTCTCCGACTCTTCCTTTCCCACGCTTTTCGATGCCTCCTCATCTGACTTCAGTCCCTACCACTCCATAAAACCTTCTCTTCCCAAGGACACCAAAGAGCTCCATCTGGCCAAAGGCTGCAATCCATTCTCCTTTTTCATTTTATCCCACTTGGCTGGGCCAACAGAAGTCAACCAACCGTTCCTCCCTGTTGGTGAGTGAGACAAATGCCTCCCCTGTGAAGACAGAGGACAGAGGACCCCCAACAATGCCCATTACTCTTGACTTTGACACTTACCCAAACCCCGTTGCTCTCAAGGTCCAGACAACAATATGGAAAATGCTGTTCAGTCTTAACCTGTATTCAGTCATAACTTTAGACAGATGAGAAATTGTCCAGGCGTTATTTTGTAAGACTTTTTATGTAAAACTGTATCTCCCAGTACAAAGCTGCCTTTAGGCCAGCGTCCATTGGATAGTCCAAGTAGTTACTTTTGTGTATGACAAAGAAAGCCAGGGTAACCAACTTATTTTTCTTATAATCCTGGTCGTTTACTCCTATCTTATGTACTGGGGGAAAAAAATAGAAACTCAAAGCAAATCTTATCCTTGAAATATCTTTATCCTTCAGCTTTTACCCCTGTAGAGTCTCCTATAAAGGCTACTCCAGAAATGAATTCTGGTCACTTATCACAGACCGGTTGCTCTGTTTCTGTGCTAATTTTATGGATTTAAGTTAATTTATTAATGAAACAGATGGAGTTGTGGGTGTTTGAAGGTCCTTTGTGGAGAGCAAGTGGGAATAAACCAATTCATCAGCTCTTAGCAGCAAACCATCTGAGGGCTTAATTGAGAATTGTCTTTGGAATTTAGAGTTGTCATTTCATTAGGGTACGTTTTCACAGTGTGTTAATTGTCCCTTGGGGAACCCATTCTCTGTCACTTTTCTTTCTTCACTTCTGTCAGCTTCCCTCCCACTTACAGCTCCCCAGCAGTGCCTACCTGATGGTTCCACTTGTCATCTACCTGTCCATCCACCTATGGATTTCTATCCTACAGAACATCAGAAAAAGCTGACACTTTTGCAGCAGAGCCAAATTAGCATCAACAGTTAGCCAACACAAGACACTGCAGCTTCTTTGGACTCAGCAATTTGCTCCCCTTAGAAGGAATCAGTGTGTTAACCATTATATCCCCAATACTTATTTATCTTGGGCCTCCCAGGTGGCTCACTGGTGAAGAATCCACCTGCCAATGCAGGAGATGCAGGAGATGTAGGTCTGATCCCTGGCTCTGGAAGACACCCTGGACAAGGAAATGGCAACTCACTCCGGTATTCTTCCTGGGATAATCCCATGGACAGAGAACTCTGGTGGGCTATAGTCCGTGGGTTCACAAAAAGTTGGAGACAGCTGATCATGCACACACATTTATCTTAGAACTGGAAATCTGTAACTTTAAGCTTTCTTTTTTCATATCGGGGTAGAGTTGATTGTAGTTGACGCTCCTGTATGGTATGTAGAAAATTTCTTAAGAGAGCAAATCCTAAGAGTTCTCATCACAAGGAGAAAAACGTTTTTCTATTTTCATGTCTTTTTTCTTTTCTTGCTATTTTATCTGTATGAGATGATGAATGTTAACTGGACCTGTTTCTATAATAACCATTTCACCATATATTTAAACCAAACCATAACATTGTATGACTTAGACAGTCATGTGTGTCAATTATTTCTCAACAAAACTGAGGAAAATAAAAAGAAAAACAGATTAAAAAATGTAAAAAAATGGGGGAGGGGGAGGGAATCAGCCAAGAGTCAACAAGCAGAAACACCAAAATGAATTGCATTGCCCTGTCTCAAGAACCTACAGTTTGGGAGACCAGAGGAATTTAGGCCCCAGGGCATATGTGAAAACTCGAAGCCTGGGGCATTTCCCTTCTAGAGGAGTCTTTATTTTGCTACAGCCCTTGCCCAAGGGATCCTCTTAAACACATCTCTGGAACAACAGACTTCTGCTCTTGATTGATTGCCAGTGGCACTTCTCATCCATAAAGAGTGCACAGTCCAGCCCAGCCAGCTGTGAGTTTATTTAGCCACAGTGTGAAAACTTTCAGCCTTCAGACTAGCAGCTGGCAGGTCCATGGGTGCCCAGCTACATGAGTCAGTGCAGCCTTGCATGAATCTATTCTCTCCATTGATGAGGCTTAAGAGAGGATAAAGAGATACCCAGGTTCCCAGACCTCCTCAGTTCCATTCACAGTTATCAGAGGGGAGCCGTGAACACTGAGTAAATCCACCACTACCCCCTCTGCCCCCATTCCAGTATTCTTGCCCAGAAAATTCCATGGACTGAGGATCTTGGTGGGCTACAGTCCACGGGATCGTAAAGAGTCAAACCCGACTGAACACACACACATGCACACCACCAGTGATCAAGACTCTTCTGGGTGCTGATAAACTGAGTACCTCTGTGTATCCATCCACGGAGACCTGAGAATCTAGCCTACAAGCCTAGCTGCTCCTAATATTCACTACCACCTACCTTGATGCATTCATCCATTAAGATTAATCTCTTGTTTACTTATGTTCCTATTTCTGTTTACAAGTAAATTACAGGTCATCCTCACTCCTTCCTTCTAATCTTCATAAAGCTCTGCATCCCTTATTCTCGTCCCTGCTTTACTACTCCCCAACTTCTGAAACGTTCCCCTGTAACCTTTAGAATTCTGTCCCTTGACAGCCCAGTCTTCTTCAATGATCCAAAATTTACATTTCCAACATGAGCTTCTCAGACTTCAAACTCCTGCAGCTACTTTTCTATGTCTTCATTAAGACTTCCAACACATCTCAAAGTTAGTTAGCATGTACTCCTCATATTCTCCTATTGCACACCTGCTGCACCCCAGTCCCCTCATCCATTCATTCCTCTTTAGGTCAAATCCCTTGCATCCACTGCGGATACTTCCTTTGGTCTCACATCCCGTATCTATGCTGATATGAGCAGATTTCCATGCTAGTGTCTTGCCTCTGCCAGTTCATTCTGCTTAGAAAGCTTTTCTTCCACAGCACCTTCTCTGCTAAACAATACCTTCTTAGTGACTTCTTGTTACAAACTGTGTGGCATCTCCTCAAAAACTCTGTTTCCTTCCCTGGTCAATGTACAACATCTAGGATATGGACACAACCTAAATGTCCATCAACAGATGAATGGATAAAAGAGATGTGGTACATAGCTGCAGTGGAATATTACTCAGCCATTAAAATGAACACAATTGGGTCATCTGTAGTGATGCTGCTGAACCTAGAATATGTCATACAGAGTAAAGTCAGAAGGAGAAAAACAAATATCATACATTAACACATATATATGGAAGCTAGAAAAATGGTACAGATGAAGCTATTTGCAGGGCAGAAACAGAGATGCAGACATAGATAACAGACGTGTGGACATATGGGGAAAGGAGATGCTGGGAGGAATTGAGAGAGTAACACTGACATAAATACACTGCCATGTGTAAAATAGATAGCTAGTGGGAAGTTGTTCTATAGCACAGAAGTTCAGCCTGGTGCTAGGTAATACCTTAGAGAGGTGGGATGGAGTGGGAGTGAGCCTTAACAGGGAGGAGATCTATATATACATGTAACCGATTTACTTCATTGTGCAGCAGAAATTAGCACAACACTGTAAAACAAGTGTACTCGAATTAAAAATAGACATACAACATACACATATATTAAGTATCATTACAGGCATTAACTCATATGTTTCAAATGCCCCTTTGAGATAGAAAGTCCCATTCTACAGAAAGAAAATGGAGGCACTGAGAAGTTAATAGCTTGTCCAAGCTCATACAGCTGGCAATACACAGAGTTGAGACTGAAATTAAAGAGTTTGACTCCAGAATCCATACATAGTCATTACAACGTGCTTTCTTTCCAAAGGGCCTTCGGCATCATTCATTTATTTACTGCCTAGCTCCCTCCTCTAGAATGTTAGCTTTATTAGAGCTTATGCATGCTTGCAAAGTTACTTCAGTTGTGTCTGACTCTTTGGGACCCTATGGACTGTAGCCCGCCAGGATCCTCTGTCCATGGGATTCTCCAGGCATGAATATTTCAGTGGGTTTCCATGCCCTCATGTCCAGGTGATCTTTCCAACCCAGGAATCAAACCAGCATCTCTTATGTCTCCTGCATTGGCAGGTGGGTTCTTTACCACTAGCCCCCTGGGAAGCCCAGCTTTATTAGAATAGTAGTAGTGGTTTGTCGCTCAGTCGTGTCCGACTCTTTGTGACCCCACGGACTGTAGCCTACCAGGCTCCTCCCTCCATGGGATCCTCCAGGCAAGAGTACTGGAGTGGGTTGGCATTTCCTTCTCCAGGGGGTCTTCCTGACCCAGGGATCAAACCCGGGTCTCCCGCATTGCAGGCAGATGCTTTAACCTCTGAACCACCACAATAGGGATGTTTTTAATACTTTTGCCACTACTATGCTCCCAGAACTCACAACAGCCTCTAAGACATAGTACCAACTCAATAAATAGTTCTTCTATGAAAGAATGGGAGTCTGCATGAACAGAAAGCAATATGATTCAAAAGTGAACAGAATAGTCATTCAAGAGGTCTATGTAGCACTCCTGAAAACCAAACAAAAAACAAACAAACTGGCTTTAATTATTTATTTAAATTGGCTATAAAAGTATCCATTACTATATTTAAAACTGATAACCAGCAAGGACCTACTGTATAGCAGAGGGAACTTAATGTTATGTGACAGTCTATATGGGGGGAATTTTGGGGAGAATGAAGACATGTATATGTATGGTTGAGTCCCTTTGCTGTCCACCTAAAACTATCACAATATTATAAACTGCCTGCACTTCAATTTAAAATAAAAACCTTTAAAAAAAGGTAGAAAAAAACAAAAACAAACCAAGGGCTTTAATTATTTATTTTAATTGATTATAGTTATCAAAGCTTGTTTTTTCCAATTGTGATCAGCATGCATATAAATAAGTGGGTTACATGTCATTCAATCTAATGTTTGCTAGAGGATTTAGCAAAGTGTAAGTAAATTTCAGTTCCGAAGGAGCAGGGTTCAAGGGCTAGAAATCAGATTAAGAGACTGATGAGAATAAGGAAAGAGTGGATAAACATTGATAAGATCAAGGCCAGTTATTGATTGGCTATGCCCATTTTAATTTGTCTCAAGCAAATGGGTAATTTACCTTCCATTTAAAGCCAAGATAAAATACCATTATTAACCATCTCCTACAAGACCCATGCCATATCAGGTGATTCGGGTATAGCATTTTAGGCTTTGGATTCAGGTTGCCTGGCACGCCAGTGAGAAGCCAGGTGACCCCATGCCAATTGCTCACAGTCTCCAATCTCTATTTTCTTTGCCCAGGAAATGAAAATAATGAGTACACCTATGATATAAATCTGAGCATTAACTTAATAGATGCAGTAAGGTTATCAGCACTGTACCTGGGAAGTCACAAGCACTCAGCAAGCATGCATGATTAATATTCATCCCACACCTGGCCCTCCAGTGAGATAGAGAACTTAGGTGCTTATGTTCAAATAACCCAAGTTATTTACTCAGTCCCTTGTGAGTGACAGAGCTGGGATTCAGGTCTCAGTTGGCCTGACTCTTTGTCTACCATACGACCCTATTGCCTCTTGTATTGTTGGAAGAAGAGTGCAGCATGAAAGGGTAGCCAAATCCCAGGTAACATCTGAGACCTCGGGACAGCCGCCAAGTGTGTTTTCTTGGCATCGTACAGTAAAGAACTCAAAAGCAAGCCATACTGGAGGGAAAAAAGGTCTATTCAGGAAAGAAACACACTCCATGGACAGAGTGTGGACCAACTTGGAAGGCAAGAGTGCCCTCAGAGTAGGGGGTTGTCAGTGTTTATGTTGTTGTTCAGCTGCTAAGCTGTGTCTCACTCTGTGACACTCTGGACTGTATGCAGCCTGCCAGGTTCCTCTGTCCTTCACTGTCTCCTGGAGTTTGCTCAGATTCATGTTCACTGAATCAGTGATGCTAACCATCTCACCATCTGCCACCCCCTTCTCCTTTTGCCTTCCTTCTTCCCCAGCATCAGGGTTTTGCATCAGGTGGCAAAAGTATTGGAGCTTCAGCTTCAGCATCAGTCCTTACAATGAATACTCAGTTTTTATAGGGGTAGGTAATTTCATAAGCTTCCCTGGTGACTCAGATGGTGAAGAATCTGCCTGCAATGCAGGAGACCCGGCTTTGATCCCTGGATCAGGAAGCTCCCCTGGACAAGGGAATGACTATCCATTCCAGTATTCTTGCCTGGAGAATTCCATGGACAGAGGAGCCTGGTGGGCTACAGTCCAGGGGGTTGCAAAGAGTCGGACATGACAGAGCAAGTAACACTAACTAATTTCATAGGCTAGTGAGTGGAAGGAGTATTCAGCTATTTTGAGAAGGGGGTGAGGATTTCAAGGAATGGGGCCACTGCCCACTTTTTGAGGTTTAGGTCCTCTGTTGTGGAGCTTGTGCAAGTCAGTTAGCTTGTTGATCTGTTACCCTGGGAGTTGGCTTGTCCTACCTTGGACCTGTTTGGTTCTAATCAGTTTATGTCATGTCCTCAGACTCTGTCATTCTTTAAAGGTTGCACCCTGCCCCCTTCTTGTCTCACTTGGCCTATTTTATTGAATGCAACAATAATATTAATAATGAGATCCCTCATATGCTTGGAAATTACAATGTACCAGACTTGTTTTGGGGGCTTTCCATATGAGTGAGTGAGTGAAGTCCCTCAGTCGTGTCCGACTCTTCGCGACCCTGTGGACTGTAACCTACCAGGCTCCTCTGTCCATGGGATTCTCCAGGCAAGAATACTGGAGTGGGCTGCCATTCCACTTCACAGCAACCACATAAAGCAGACTGTGATGTTAGCCACCTAAACAGACAAAAGGAGAGCAATGCATGACCAAGGTTACTGAACCAAAAGGGTGCAAACCTGCAAGTCAGACCAGGCGGTTTATCTCCAGACCGTACATTCCAATCTACAAGAAGGTAACCTTATAACAAAGAACAGTGATTCCAAGTTTTCTGCTCATAGACCTTTGCTGTAATGAAACCTTGATTCCACCCCTCCCCCCAGTTTCAAGTCCAATTGTCATATGTGCTCTACAACACAGTAATTAGTAGTAATAATAGTACTAACACATCTTGTCCTGTGCTGGAAAATCTGACACTCACTAAAGCAGCCAATCTAAATAATTGATATTAATTGCATGAGGTTTTAGGAATAATCTGCCTGAAACAACTGTGAAATGAGAGGATTAAAAGGCAGAGATAATTCTCAGCAGCTGCTGAAAAGGCATTATGCAGAGGCGTGACTGACACCAGCCTGTCAGCCTCTAGTCAAAGCATGCCTTTGCTTCAACTGTTTAGCCTACGTTTTGTAGCCAGGACAGTCCATTAGACCATTCATTGGTCATCGAACAAGTTACTTTACCCAAAAATCTCCCTTTGTGTTTCTAAATTCTAGACCCTTACAGCCAAAATATCTTTGCTTTTCCTCCTAGAGCTGATCTTAATTTTACAGTTACAGAAATATAAGCATGGATTTTTTCATTTGCTTGCTTCCCAGGACTGCTGTAACAAATTCCCAGAGACCCACTGGCTTAAGCAACATAAATTTGTTTTCTCACAGTGCTGGAGGCTTCCCACAATTCCTCACAATTCTCATTTCTTTTGAGTCCTTTTTCCTGGGTTCATAGATGACTGTCTTTTCCCCTGTGTCTTCACATGGGTTTCCCTCTATGCTGGTGCTCATCTGGATTCTACTCTTCTTAGAAGGGCACTTGTATTGGATTAGAGCCCAACCTAGTGAACCCATTCTGGGCTTCCCTGGTGGCTCAGTGGTAAAGAATCTGCCTGCTAATGCAGGTGATGCAGGTTTGATCACCTGGATTGGGAAGATCTTCTGGAGGAGGAAATGGCAACGTACTCCATTATTCTTGCCCAGATAAACCACACGGACAAAGAGCCAAATGGGCTGCCGTCTGTGGGGTTGCAGAAAGTTGGGCATGACTTAGCAACTAAACAACAATAGTGAACAATCTCATTCTAAGTTAACTGCCTTTTTGAAGACTTTATTCTCAAATAGCTACACAGTGAAATATTGGGGGTTAAGACTTACCATATCAATTTGCAGGGGATGCAGTTTAGCCCCTAACACAGGTAGCTCTCAATGTCTTGAAGCCAATTTCTATTTTAAAATCACCTCTGTATCCTCTCCCTGGTCCAAGGAAGTCTTTAGGGGACAGAGGGAGCATCTGTGCAGACTGGCAATCACCACTGATCACATCAACTCCTACTCTGAAAGAGTCGAAACATCAGGCCACAGATGTGCTCATCTGTAATTTCCAATGTAACTTTTTGGAAGGGAAAAGAAAATAATCATTCACATAAGCTCAGTAGTTCATATAAGCTCTGTACCTATGAAATTTAGGAAAAATGCAAGATTGTGTCTTTCATAAATTGAGTTTCATTTAAAATTTCCAGTAGCCTATGAGGTGGATGTTAATATCCCAGGTTTAGTGGTCCAAAAACTTAAAAAAAAAAAAAGAAGAAGAAGAAAAAAAACGTAGAGAACTTAATAAGCTTGTCAAAAAGTCACACAATCGGTAGTGGCAGAAATAGTAGCTTTAAATTCAAGCTGGAGAGAGAAGAGAGATAGAAGGGTGGGGGAGGATGGAAGGAAAGAGGAAAGAAAATAGAATTTTGGGAATGGAGGTCACAGTGGCAGGAAGAAGAAAGATCAACTGAATTATCTTGAAAACCACTAGGACCACTGCTTGATCACAGCAGAAGAGTTTAAATTCACACTTCCCCCCCATTAATGAGCCATTTTATAGCACAATAAAAGACAGTGATGCAATCTAATGCCACTCACTCTTGTGTGTGTGTTTTTTTTTAAATCACTATAGTCTTGCAGCCTCCCCAGACACATGTCATGTGGGCCCTGGAACACTTTACAGGCTCAGTCACTGGCCTTGCTTCCACCTCAGGCATCAGTGCACCCACCCGAGGTGATACAGGCTACTGATTCCCCTAGGCTGGTGTACTCCCAGGCCTGTCCCTCCTTTTGTCAACACTTCAGACCAATTCATTCTGCTTAAAGATAAAGAAATTAGTGTAAGAATCAACTGGGAGAGAGATTCTGACGGCAGTAGAATAGCAAGCATCAAGGATGTTTGTGGTGTACAAAGGAATTAAGGGAAGAAGAGAAAAAAACTCACATACAGCGTCATTGCATAGTTAGCTTTTGAAAGACAAGATAGGCAGGGTGTAGCTTACCACATTATCTGGTAGGTGTCAGGATTATCGAAGAGGCATGGACCTAACAGAAGCAGAAGATATTCAGAAGAGGTGGCAAGAATACACAGAAGAACTGTACAAAAAAGATCTTCACAACTCAGATAATCACGATGGTGTGATCACTCACCTAGAGCCAGACATCCTGGAATGTGAAGTCAAGTGGGCCTTAGAAAACATCACTTTGAGCAAAACTAGTGGAGGTGATGGAATTCCAGTTGAGCTCTTTCAAATCCTGAAAGATGATGCTGTGAAGCAAATTTGGAAAACTCAGCAGTGGCCACAGGACTGGAAAAGGTCAGTTTTTATTCCAATTTCAAAGAAAGGCAATGCCAAAGAATGCTCAAACTATCACACAATTGCACTCATCTCACATGCTAGTATTTTTTTTTTTTTGCTCTTTTCTAAGATTCTTCCCATAGGTTGATTTTTTTCCAATTAAATGACTTTTTCCACTAGTGTTTTGGACCCTAATAAACACATGGGACTGGTGGAAACAACCAAAAAGCAAATGAAGTCCTTTTCCTTTGATGTATTTGAATAGTTTTAGATGATTCCAAAGTATTAAGCTTCTAACAAGTATTTACAATGAATGTTAAAATGCTTTCAATACATATATAAGCAGTTTCTATTGTGAACTTTTTAGCTCTGTAACTAGGACCTCATCCTTTAAATTTATCTGTTTATCAAAGCAATTCATTTATTAAAGACCAATGCGTAAATATTTTCTAAAGTATGTGATTAAATTCACAGTGTTGAAATGTATGTTTCTGATTAGGAATTGAGGTGATTGAGACATAAGACATGCTGTGCACCTGAGAAATACTGATGTGCCAGAGGCTGCAGGCCAGGATGGCTCAGAACAGAACAGAACCTCCACCAACACCGTTCTGGTGGGCAGGGATGAGAGTCACCCTTCTGTCTTGAGTTCTGCCTCCTAAACGGTACAACACTTCGTCATCCCCAGTGTACACCTTACCCAGCAGACCTGGGTCAACCTCAGTTTATATCTGGGGTTTATATATCTCAGTTTATATCCAGCGTTCTCTGGAGGAGCTGGATAGAACAGTGGCTACACAATTGCTGTGATGTCTTTACCTGCACGTAAGTGTGTGGGAAAACAGATACCACGCCACACCTCAGCACGCATCAAATGCCATCTAATATTCTCCAGGAAGACAGGGTCAGAGTCAGTTTCAGTCTTAATGGAACAGTGGGACGTCTTTTTAAGCTGTCTGGTTTAATAGCACAGTGATATGACTGTAAATCCAGTATCACCTTGGAGTCTGTGAGCCAACAGAATACGTTTAGGTTGGAAGGGATATAACTTTGGTCCTCAAATCAGAACTGTTATCTTCTAAGGCATGAAGGCAAAATTTTCAGGACTTTCTGGAAAGTATTGACTATGCCAGAGCCTTTGACTGTGTGGACATAGTAAACTGTGGAAAATTCTCAAAGAGATGGGAATACCAGACCACCTAACCTTGCTCTTGAGAAATCTGTATGCAAGTCAGGAAGCAACAGTTAGAGCTGGACCTGGAACAACAGACTGGTTCCAAATAGGAAAAGGAGTACGTCAAGGCTGTATATTGTCACCCTGCTTATTTAACTTATATGCAGAGTACGTCATGAGAAACGCTGGACTGGAAGAAACACAAGCTGGAATCAAGATTGCTGGGAGAAATATCAATAACCTCAGATATGCATATGACACCATCCTTATGGCAGAAAGTGAAGAGGAACTAAAAAGCCTCTTGATGAAAGTGCAAGTGGAGAGTGAAGAAATTGGCTTAAAGCTCAACATTCAGAAAACAAAGATCATGGCATCCGGTCCCATCACTTCATGGGAAATAAATGGGGAAACAGTGGAAACAGTGTCAGACTTTATTTTGGGGGGCTCCAAAATCACTGCAGATGGTGACTGCAGCCATGAAATTAAAAGATGCTTACTCTTTGGAAGGAAAGTTATGACCAACCGAGATAGCATATTCAAAAGCAGAGACATTACTTTGCCGACCTAAGGTCCGTCTAGTCAAGGCTATGGTTTGTCCTGTGGTCATGTATGGATGTGACAGTTGGACTGTGGAGAAGGCTGAGCACCGAAGAACTGATGCTTTTGAACTGTGGTGTTGGAGAAGACTCTTGAGAGTCCCTTGGATTGCAAGGAGATCCAACCAGTCCATTTTGAAGGAGATCAGCCCTGGGATTTCTTTGGAAGGAATGATGCTAAAGCTAAAACTCCAGTACTCTGGCCAGCTCATGTGAAGAGTTGACTCATTGGAAAAGACTCTGATGCTAGGAGGGATTGGGGGCAGGAGGAGAAGGGGACAATAGAGGATGAGATGGCTAGATGGCATCACTGACTCAATGGATGTGAGTCTGAGTGAATTCTGGGTGTTGGTGATGGACAAGGAGGCCTGGCGTGCTGCAATTCATGGGGTCGCAAAGAGTCAGACATGACTGAGCGACTGAACTGAACTGAACTGAATCCTTAGGAATATTGATAAATGTCTGTGTCCATAGACTGCTCCTGGGTATGGAAGCATCTCTGATTTACAGATATTGGCTCTGTGGGTACCCAGGTTTCCCTGTAACTTTATAAATGACTAGCTGCCTATGTCCAGTGACTCCAACTTCCCCAAGAACTTCTGAATTAAACCTGTTTGGCAGACATGGTTATGTGCATGGGATGTGGGTCCCAGAAGACAAAAAAACAGGTTAGCAGATAACTGGAGAAGTTTCTAGGAGCTAAACTTAGAAGTTTCTAAGTTTCTAGTTGAAGATCCCTTCTTAATGTTGAGTTCATATTAATCAGCTTTAAAAGACTCCAAATGGATTATAAATAAAACAGAGGAACCGAAGATTGGATGGTAATGGGAGACATCTGGGGCCTGGGTGCAGTCTGTAAATACAGGTGCCCATTTCAGAGAAAAAGCATGCCTATTCTCTGGGGAAAACAAGACAGAGACTACAAAACAGAAAATAAATTACTCCACATCTCTGCAGGAACCACCAAGTTATTCTCTTTAAATTTTCAAGTGAAGAGGGGGAAACAGAGGACAGCACTGTAAACCCATAAGCTCTGGAAACTCAAGCTGGGACATGATTTGGCTCTCCTGAAATTTAATGCAATTTTTATATATGGACATAAGAAATATACACTTTTGGAATTCCCTCCAGATGATTGTGTGGTAACCCCCACTTTTGAATTCTGGCCGAACTGTCCATTATAACGCTGTTGTGAACTTTATTTCCTACCACACCAGGGAGGGAGGCAGTGAGGAACTGAAAAGTTGGAATACTCAGATATTACATGTCACTGCAGGGTCATAAACTCGATGTAAAATGTAATGCAAAAGGGCTGTGGGCACCCAACCATTCACGTCAAGAGATAGTGCAGATGGAAAGTAGGGTTGGGTTTCCAGAAAGTATCGTATTTCCTTTAACTTTACTGAAGGTACACAACAGAGCTGCTTTCTGCCAACCCATGTTTGAGCTTTAGACATGTTTTCAGCCATGTTTGGTAAGCCACTTCCCATATGAAGAATGTAACCACCATCACAATGAAAGCAAATATTGCTCTGACTGAATCTGTTCTATGTTGTGGGCATTGTGCCAGGCAGTTATATTATCCGGAAATCCTCATAACAATCTGTAATGTTTTATTATTTCCATCTCACTAATAAGAGTTCGTAGAGGTTAAGATACTAATCCATGTCATACACTGAATTCATGACTATGTGACTTCAAAAGCCATGATCTTTCCAAAGCACAGATCCAGATCCAGCTTTTACATACACAGTACTGTTGTGGGCACTCCTCTTCACCGACTTAATAAATGCTATGAAGACCAAATTGTGGTTTCTTCTTTGAAACCCTGGAGTAAAACTCAGAATAGCTTCATCAGCTTTAATGGCTTCTCCTTGGTTAAAATGAAGTGATTTACCTCAATACCTAGACTTCTCTTCATTTGAGTCACACAATGGTGAGAATACAGAGAAAGCAATTGCACACATGGAGGAAATAATAAACCCAAATCAATTACTTCTGGAAATTAGTCATTTTTTGAAATTATTTGAGAAAAGTCTAGAAAGTCTATAGTAATGTGGTAAGACAATCTCTACCTTTGTATTGATGAGCTCTAAAGCTCATATGCCATTTCTTCTCTAAATAACCTTGAACACGCATTCCTTAGTTTCTCTGTGCCACATTCTTTTTCTGTTCTTTTCTTTCTTTTTTTCACTTTTGTCTTTCATCAGGAATACCTGTCTGGGCAAGGTGCTTGTGGAGATTACCTGAGACAATACTGTAAGCCACCCATGGTTCATAGCAGCTACTCAATATTATAGATATTATTACTACTGTTATTATCATTAGTATCATTGCTTCTCTTAACTTTGTATTTCATTAGGTGCCTAGAACGTAAGACAAGGCTGATTAACTACAGGCCAGTTGTGCAGTTTAGGGACCTCAGTCATCAGTTCAGGGTAGCCTTGATTCGACACCTGATCTCTCTGTGACAGAATTTGTCACCAGCACTTTCCAAGATTCCTAAACCACCATTGTTAAAAATTAAAAGCAGAATAAATCATCTTTATAGTTAATTTATTTTTGAAAGGGTACCAAAGAGAAAGAAGAGTATTTCAAACAATGATGTTGGGGCAACTACATATGCCCATGTAAAAGAATAAAGTTGGATTCATACTTCACACCATGTACATTAATTCATTCAAAATGGATCATAGACGTAAGCCTAAGAGCTAACTCAAAATGAAATTCATGAGTAAATGTTTGGACCTATAGAGTTCATCAAAGTCTTGTTAGACATGACACCAAAAGGTAAGCAATGACCCAAAGATAAATGGGACTTAACCCACTCCAGTGTTCTTGCCTGGAGAATCCCAAGGATGGGGGAGCCTGGTGGGCTGCCTTCTATGGGGTCGCACAGAGTCGGACATTTAGGAAAATGATGAGCTTGCATTCATGATGACAACCTCTTCCAGGCTCATAATTTCGTAAGATGCTGTTTGACAAACGCTGCTGATTCAACCAGGACAACTCATCTTTTTTTACACTCATTTTAAAAGGGTAGAAAGTAGGAACTCTTCTACTACAAACTCTATGAAAAACGTTTTTTTCACTCATAGGGTGGCACTAGTGGTAAAGAACCCTCCTGCCAGTGCAGGAGACGTGAGAGCCCCCAGTTGAATCCCTAGGTCAAGACGATCCCCTGCAGGAGGGCACGCAGCCCACTCCAGTGCTCTTGCCTGGAGAATCCCTTGGACAGAGGAGCCTGGCGGGCCCCAGTCCACGGGGTCGCACAGTCAGGCACGCCTGAGCGGCTGGGCACAGCCCGACAGAGGTACATGGGTTAAGGTCCGAGGGACGGACTGCTTTTTACTTCTTTTTGCTTTTGGCTACTTTTAATTCTTCATCATAGCTTTCTTTACCCCTCAGTTTTCTTATGCTTAATTTTGCGGTTTTAAATACTGGATTTGTATCAGAATTTAAGTACAGGAAAAGAAATATTCTTTATAATTCAGTTTAGCTTCTATATATACATTTTGTTTCTGAAATCTTCTTTCACTAAAATTTGCCTTCTCTAATAAAAATAATGTTTTTGTTTTCGTTTTACTTCAGTCCTTAGTTGTTTGATATTTCTGTATAATTTCATGTAATGATTTTAGCAAACCCACCACCTCCAAAAGGTCCTTATTGTGGCTTGAACTATAAATTGTATGTGGGGTTAAAAAAAAAAAGTCCAGACTTCGAAAAAAAATTTAGTCTTATTAAATGTTATGCTGCATGGAGTTTGTGGGGGGAAATATGGTATAATTTTTTAAAGATTTTTATTTTGAATCAGTAATCATTAAATCAACATAAACCCTGATTAAAAGGCAACAGAGACAATGTCAAGATGACTAAAACTGGGTAGGGAAAACTGAGTCACAGTCTGAGTAATCCCATCTGTGCCGAGCAGGTTCAGCTTCTACTAAAGAAAGGGTCTGCCCTAATTAAGTCAGTGGGATTTAAACAGTGGTGTGCTTGTGTTCAGTCGTGTCCGACTCTTTGTGACCCCAGGGACTGTAGCCCGCCAGGCTCCTGTGTCCATGGGATTCTCCAGGCAAGAATACTGGAGTGGGGTGCCATCTCCTCCTCCAGCGGAATCTTCCTGACCCAGGGATTTTTCTGGCGTTATCTTGTGTCTCCTGCACTGGCGAGCAGAGCCTCTGCTGCTGGTGCCACCTGGGAAGCTGAAGTGTGGACAGTGACCGCTGTGGATGCGCTCCCCGGTGTGAAGCGGCGCCCCCACAGCCCAGGGTGGGAGGGGTCGGTGCCACACGTGCATTTCAATGGGGGCGTTTTACCAGGTCGATGGCTGCGGGGTACTGTGGGCTCAGTTCATTTGTGTCACCAATTTAGTATTACAAGGGTTTTATTTTATTTGAAGTAAATATTGAGAGAAAAACACATTTATCTTTTGTTTATATCCTCTTACAGTTGCGAAGCCCGATAACAGGTTCTGGGTTGCACTCAACGCTTGCGAAAGTTGAGTTAAAGTCACATTAAAAGTACTTCCTTTTATAAGGTTGCCATGTGGTACTGCTGTTTGCAGAGCACTTAGAACACTGTCTGGCACATGGAAAACACTTCCTAAGTGTCACTAAATTTAAAAAGAATGATAAATCCTAGCAAGGATCATAAAATTCTAGTTAAGACTGCATACCTCTAATAATAAAAATGATGAATAATATTACTCCTTCAAATTGAAAATTAATGGGAGATGGTTCTTTCCAGAGTCGTGAGTCCCCACACCCCAGATACCTTTTGCTCTGGTTTAGCCTGTTGTGGGGGGCTGACTTTTCTGCAGCTTGACGGGCTCCAGACGGGAGGAGGGCCCTGCCTCTTGCTGGTTATGATGGAAGTGCAGATCAGGGCAGACTGGTTCCTGAGGTGACTTTCTTCTTACCTGTGAGTTTTCACTCCCACTCTTCTGGGAAAATGCGATTCCAAGACAGTAGTCACTGAGGTGAGAGGGATCGGGTTTCCAGTCACACTGGTCCACAGATTGTGTTGCTGGCACGGGGAGTGGGCAGCTCCTTCCTGCACGCCCGGGGTCCATCTGGAGGCTTGCTCCTGGCCACCCACCCACGCTTCCTGCTCCGTGGCCTCTTGCTGGTCGCCTCCCCTCCCTGTACCCCCTTCCTGCCTGCCCCTCATGGCACCCCCACCTCTGAGCCGCGCATTCTGCTGGTATTAGGACATAAAGGCCAAGGAGGAGGAGGAAGGGAGACAAACACAAGAGGAAGCTTTTTCATGTTTGGCAGCCACACCTTCAGCCCCTTTCTAGATCTTGCACAGCCTCACTGTTTTCCTTTTGACCAGAGACACTGAGACATTGCCTCTCCTCATTCCCCCCCCCACACCACCTCCCCCCCCACACCCACTTTTTAAACCGTAAGGATCTCTGGAGAAACAGGCTTGACTGACTGCCTGGTACTGACTCTATGGCCACGGGTTTAACGTTTGCCTCCCAAGCCCTGCATTCTGAAATGGTTAAGCATCTACTGATACCCGATATTGTGGTTCATTTTGGGTATTTGGAGGACTACTAATTAGAACAGGGAACTTCTCTAGAAGGCTAGATGAAAACCAGTAGAAAAAATTTGTAGCCGTGGGCTTATTTTTAATCCGCAGTGGGAAAATCATAAATCAAAAATTATTTGCAAAATAGCTGGTTTAGGAACAGTGAGTGCCTTCATCCTGACGTCTCAACAGAGGCTCAGCAGTCCTCAGCCAGTGGCTGATGGATGGGTTGCTTTCTGAGTGAGAGAGTGGACCAAAGGGAGTATAAGGTCCAATACTAAGGTTGTACATCTTTGAAGTAACACAGATGACTGGGTTCATTCCGGTTAAAAACAACCACATCAATTGTTTTAATCAATAATGATCAGTTTTTTAAACAATCAGCACACCTGTTTTTTATATTGAACGTGACCATGGCCCTTCTGAAGCATGGTTTCTTTAACAAGTTTCAGTTCAGTTCAGTCGCTCAGTCGTGTCCGACTCTGTGCGACCCCATGAATCGCAGCACACCAGGCCTCCCTGTCCATCACCATCTCCCGGAGTTCACTCAGACCGACATTCGTCGAGTTCGTGATGCCATCCAGCCATCTCATCCTCGGTCGTTCCCCTAGTCTCTCCCAGCATCAGAGTCTTTTCCAATGAATCAGCTCTTCACATGAGGTGGCCAGAGTACTGGAGTTTCAGCTTTAACATCATTCCTTCCAAAGAAATCCCAGGGTTGATCTCCTTCAGCATGGACTGGTTGGATCTCCTTGCATTCCAAGGGACTCTCAAGAGTCTTCAACACCACAGTTTAAAAGCATCAATTCTTTGGTGCTCAGCCTTCTTCACAGTCCAACTCTCACATCCATACATGACCACTGGAAAAACCATAGCCTCGACTAGATGCTAAAGCTAAAACTTCAGTACTTTGGCCACCTCATGCAAAGAGTTGACTGACTCATTGGAAAAGACTCTGATGCTGAGAGGGATTGGAGGCAGGAGGAGAAGGGGACCACAGAGGATGAGATGGCTGGATGGCATCACGGACTCGATGGATGTGAGTCTGAGTGAACTCCAAGAGATGGTGATGAACAGGGAGGCCTGGCGTGCTGCGATTCATGGGGTCGCAAAGGGTCGGACACGACTGAGTGATTGAACTGAACTGAACTGACTAGATGGACCTTAGTCAGAAAGTAATGTCTGCTTTTGAATATACTATCTATGTTGGTCATAACTTTTCTTCCAAGGAGTGTCTTCTAATTTCATGGCTGCAGTCACCATCTGCAGTGATTTTGGAGCCCCCCAAAATAAAGTCTGACACTGTTTCCACTGTTTCCCCATCTATTTCCCATGAAGTGATGGGACCGGATGCCATGATCTTCGTTTTCTGAATGTTGAGCTTTAAGCCAGCTTTTTCACTTTCCTCTTTCACTTTCATCAAGAGGCTTTTTAGTTCCTCTTCACTTTCTGCCATAAGCATGGTGTCATCTGCAAGTTTACACTTACTGTAATAAAACATTATCACAGAAAATGTTTCCAGACTCCCCACTTTGTAATTGTTATTAGCAGTGTAGGAGGGATGTTAGCAACCCTATTCGTGGCCGTGGAACCGAATCTCCAGTAGAAGGTTTTGCCTCCTGTTGCTCAGGTTGTATATAAACCACGTTTGGCTCTAATTAGAGGTGTTACTTTCCTGAATTCAGCCCGTCCTTAGGACACGCTCCTTGCTTTCTCTGGGAGGTATTCAAACAACCTGCCGTGGCTCTGACAGTCTTTTATATATAAATTTTGGTGTCTTTGTTTTAAAAAGAATCCATTTCCTCACTTTCCAGTGACACAGACTCTATGTATTTTTTTATGAATGTGTGGGAAAGTGATGTTAAGTACCATACAGCAAAGCCAAGAGCATACACTGTACTAACTGATGATGGCGTTTTCTTCTGAAGTATCACTTTGAAGTAACACTGGCTTGCCGCAAAGAGAGCCCAGTCTGACGGCTGTGCTTTCCTGTGTGAGGGGGTGTCAGTCGCTCAGCCTCGCCTGACTGTAGCCCCAGGCTCCTCTGTCCATGGAATTTCCCTGGAGGGGATTGCCATGCTCTCCTCCAGGGGGATCTCCTCAACCCAGGGATCAAACCCAAATCTCCCACCTTGAGGCCAGATTCTTCACCATCTGAGCCACCAGGGAACCCTGAGAATGGGTAGCCTCTCCCTTCTCCAGGGGATCTTCAGGCATCGCACCAGGCGCTCCTGCATTACAGCGGACTCTCCCAGCTGAGCTAGCAGGGGAGCCCGCGACTCACTTGAGTTTTCTGGGTTTCGTTTTGTACTTGAGCCATTTTAACTGACCTCAGCCACCTGAGCGACATGCCCCTTTTACTGCCAACTGGGAATGTATAGGAGCCTTGAGGTTGCCGGGCACAGAACTGTGCGTTTGAAGGCCTGTGGCAGCAGAGAGCATCGGGGCCTGGCTCCCGGAGCCTCCATCAAAACAGTGGAGCCTGTAAACCGCCGGCCTTCTGCCGAACGTAAGCTGGAAGTTAGAGAATCTGGGAGACAGTTCGGTGGAGTTCTGTAAAAAACCTTGGCTTCTAAGACAGCAGCTAAAGGGAAATGGGGAACCGAGTGAAATGATCCTGTCCCTTGGATGGCGAACCACAGTCCAGTTGGCCAGGCTTGGATTCTCAGCTATAGCCCAGCTGGTGAACAGCTCAAAACTGTTTTCGATCATGTGCTCCCATTGTGGCCAATTGGGTGGTTTGGCAGACAGCGACACAGTAAATATCTGTCCACACAAACTGTCCGCGCACTGCGTTTGTCCATGTGCAGCCTCTGCTTGTCTGTATTGCTGACAACATCTCCACATAGATGGGTGGGTAAATTGTGTGTGTGGGTCCATACCTGGAAATTTATGCACAGTAATTATGTACTTTGGTTCCTTCTAGGAAACAGAATGGTAGGAATAATCTAGTTAAATCAGTTTCTATGGGGATTTTTTTTTTACTCCTTTTTTTCATATTTCCTCCAGTTGTAAAAATTACAGTGATTACACATCATAAAGCCTATCTGTAATAAAACGCATCAGCTGGCCAAGGTTTTCATCGCTCACTCAATAATCCATTAATACAGCAACGCTGCCCAGGCATCTTTATAATACCAACTCGGAGGTAATTTTAATCAGCTAGACCAGCTGGTATTTAACAGCAGCTGCTGGAGATGCCACAAATATACTCAATAGCTGACATCTTTATTTGCAGTTTTTCAAGGGGAGAAGAGATTCTCCTGTGGTTACTTGTATTAAGCATTTAAAAGAAGGTGTAAAGTATACAGGGGTTATGCCTTAATGAGAAGGGGAAAGGATTAAACAGTGAAACAAAGGTGATAAATCCTATCAGAAGCAAAGGTTTGTGAATGAAGAGACTCCTCAAATAAGCAGCCGTTGCTTTGGGCTTCAGATCTTTTTCTGAGTTCTATTTCTAATCGTGGGTATCACCAGGAGTGAAAATGCGGCCTGCGTGTAGCATCCTAATCCTCTTGGCCCTGGAGCTGTAGTGTCATTTAGCAAGTAAAGCTATGAAAAGGATCCGAGTGTATGAGAGAGAGGGCTGCTCATGTGCCTGGGTTCTGTCTCAGCCCCTGCTTGCTGAGTCCTTTTTTGTTGTTTTATGGAGATGTTTTATTAATGTTCAATTTTGATACTTTAAACGAAAAGGATCATCACCAATATGTCCCGTCTAGCAGTAAACATGCAGTGCCATTTCACATGGTGGTATGTGAGTGTGGTTGGGGGAACAGGCTTCAGCTCCATGCAGTCAATAGTCGCAAACCCATTATAAATAAAAATTTAATTACACTTGTGGGAGCTTGGCTTACAGAGCTCAGAAATCCATAATGGAGCTTGCTGGTAATAAAGGCCTGGTCTGTTTGTTAAACTCCACTGTTCCATCCCTTTCTTTGCCTTCTTTTATAAAGTGCTTGGAATCTCCGTGGAGTAAGAGCTGGTAAATGGAGCTGACTCTCTTGGGTTACAAAATGTATATCCTTCACATCTTTGGCTGTGTATCTCCCTTTTAGTTTAATAACCAAAAGAAAAGAATTAGGAAAATAGGAAAAGGCAAAAGTATTGTTAGAAAACTAAAAGTCTTTCAAAATAGTTACTTTTAATCCACATTTATAAATGAGGGTTTTGCGTACAGATAAGTTTGTATTCAGATGAGTTGGTGATATAAATGTCTGATACTTATGTGAACAGAAGCTAAGTAGATCCATTTTCACGGAGAATTTCATGTATCATTTTTTCTAAGACTGATCTCAAAATTCAATATAAAAGAAGTGGATGGAGTTGTGGCCCTTGGCATTTGGCATAGAAATAGTTTTCCGACTCTCACAGAGCAGTCAGACCTTTTTTATGGTGATAGTTCTTACTGGGAAAGGAAGCATTACAAACTCCTAAAAAAGTAAAATGTGTTAAATGTTTAATGTACTTCTATATTGAATTGTCAGAGGTTAACAAAATTTGTCGTAAAACCAAGTCTTTCACAGTTAACTTCATTTATGTGCCACTAAATTGTCTTTTTCCAAAGCCAAATAGTGATGTGTCTGAGTTGGACTATGATTGAATACTGAAAATTAAAATCCAGTGACAGAATGGATTACTGAGATAGCAATTTGAATTTTAAAATTACTTAGCAAGCATTTTTTCCTGTTATTTGTAGTGAAAACAGTCTGCTTAAGTTTGTTTAGTGTGTTTGACAACAGACAGTTTGATATATTGCTGGGCACAGCAGTAGGTTGGACTTGAGAGGTATTAGCTCTCCGTGTTTTGATTAATGGTAATTGTTTCGATGAAAAGGCATGTTTTACGTACAACTCATAGTTCTGGAAAGCAGAAGTCAGCTCGCAGGATCCATAATCGCTGCTGTGAGTTAGCATAAAAAGGGCAAGGGGAGCCTGCTGGAGGAGCGCAGTAGGATTTTTTTTTTTTTTTTCTTTTTGCTTTGTATGGTAGTTAGAGACTGTTCCTTATGTCAGAATATAAATCTTCTGTTATTTATCTTTTGTTCAGTATTTGAAGTTGATTTATGACACATTTCTGTGTCCCATAATTTAGTTTGAATCCCATACTGAGGTGAAATTTCACCTGTCTCTAGAGTCGACTGTGAAAGGAACCGGAAGCCGCCTAGTGTAGTGTAGATTACAATTTTTTCCTGATTTTTCTCTAGTCTTGTCCTCTTGTTTTAAAAGAACGCCACTGAGAAAACAGTTAAAAGGTTTTATTTTAACACTTCAGAGGTTTCTGTTGCTGTTTAAAACATTTTACATTTCATTAATGTACCCAAACACAGGGGGAAAGGATCATTTTTCCGTGGAGAAAATAAAGCGTGCTTTTAAGGGCCGATTGTCGTCAGCCTGAAAGCTGTCAGAGCGCCACCCTCGTGATGCCTTTCACTCTCACGCCGGGTCTGCGCACATACGTGAAGTAGACATGTGTATGCAAGGCTATTGAGAGGTAGAAGTTAACTTTAAGTGAGTGCCCTTCCCTTTAGCAAGAGCAAGGGAAAACTACTTTTCTGTAAAGATTTGAGAAGGGTCTGGGAGAAAATGCCCTTACATGTTTCACTGTCCGTGTTTTAAGAGGGTGAGAAATTAAAGTTTTGTAGGTGGGAGGGAGCGCCAGGGGGGGTTTCCTGCATTACTTCTCTCCTTTGCTTTTGCTACTAAAGAAGAGAGCTGGGCGGTGCAGTGAGTGTAAGGAGAGTACTCTGAGAAGTGGCAGGAAGGGCAGCCCCGTTTGTGAAGCTGATGTGCTTGTGAAGCTGATTGGAGGCCCAGCATTTGCACAGCCTGCCCCTGCTTGCTACTGAAGCATAGAAAGGTTGAGTCTGTTGGGTAATTTCCTAAACGCTTATCCAAGAAGCTTAGTATGATATTTTAAAAAGATTAGTCCTCTCTGATAGTCGCAGATGTCCTCCTGTGCACCTTTTGTATAACCCGTGTTCTTTAGCATGTTTGAGGGAAAGAGAGGTGGGAGGTGAAATCTGCGGTGCAGAGACTTGGGCTGCTATTTCTGTCTAAGACAGAATGACCGATCCTGCTCTATAGTTTCCTGAACTGAAATGGATTGAAATGCTATTTGTCAGGGTGGGTATTCCAAGCAGAATTAAAATTAATAGGTGGTTGTCTCATGCACACCTAAGCCTTTGACATAAAAAAGGAATATAATTTAAAAAAAAAATTCCCTCATAGTGAGTAGCCATGTGTCATTGTGGCGTCTTTTATTGAAAGGAACTTTATTTAAGTAGCATAAACTTGTTGGATGGGCTTCAATTAAATGATGATTTGTTAATGCAAATGCGTGGTGAATGACTGGTGGTACATCTGTCTCTTCATCCACAGGCCATTACTGTGCAGCGTTAGCACATGATTGTAAAAAACGAGAAATCATTATATGCAGGTAGTACATATTCAATCAGTTCTGACCTTATGTCTCTGGCGAAATAAAAAAGGTGTATAATGTAAATGACACTTAATCTGAATAACAAAAACACAGCACTTTTCGTCTCCCTGACTCAATCTGTTAGGTGATGGGAGGTGACTGATGTTGCACTATTGATGGTTATTGGTGCCCCAGTGGGAAAAGGCTATCACTCGAATGCTTTGTGATTTTATTCCCCATGCATTCCTCCAACCAAATTGTATTTCAGGTTCTGTTTTTCTTCTTGAAAGTGGTTTGTGGAGTTGCGGTGATGACCACCCGCATGAGCATGGTAAGCAGTGACAATTAATACAACGACAAAAAATTGGACAATTAGCTTCAGCTCCATAAGTGTCTAATGAGCCATTTGTCAGTCTTTTGGTGAAATAAACTACTCTATCTTAATTCTCCGCTCTTGCAGCAAATAAATAAAAGTTATGAAACACCCGGGCACCAATAAAATGTAATTTATTTCATAGGGCATGACAGAACTCTTTACATATCTAAAATGAACATGTTATTTACAAATGACTTGTGATACTCATATAAACCATGAATCTGTGTGCTAACTGCTTTCATTATAGAGATAGACATTTTTTTTCTGATTGTTTAATCATTTAAATGTATCATTACTCCTAAAGGCATGTGAGTTAAAGTGACTCCTCCTGGTGTGCTTAACTCATGAGGCCAAAAAGAACTTCAGAAATGAGCTATTCTGCAGCTGAGATATTAAGAATTTACTGGAAAGGACAAAACAATAATTTTCATTTGGGAATCTCTCAGCTCTTTACTGATTATCTTCCTGCCCTCATTTATTTTTAGGAACCCTAGTTTCTCAAAAGTTTTTCATCATCACTAGATATCAATCAGACAAAACAACATTGTAAGCATCTTTCAAATTGTATTTTATACTAGGTTAAAAGTAAGTGACTCCTCCTGGTGTGCTTAACTCATGAGGCCAAAAAGAACTTCAGAAATGAGCTATTCTGCAGCTGAGATATTAAGAATTTACTGGAAAGGACAAAACAATAATTTTCATTTGGGAATCTCTCAGCTCTTTACTGATTATCTTCCTGCCCTCATTTATTTTTAGGAACCCTAGTTTCTCAAAAGTTTTTCATCATCACTAGATATCAATCAGACAAAACAACATTGTAAGCATCTTTCAAATTGTATTTTATACTAGGTTAAAAGTTGTAGTAATCACCATATGATGAAAATGTGACTTGAAAATTCACATTGAAAATGTGAAGGGTCATTCAAATAAAAGCCTAGATATTTGAAAAACAGTAATTAGTTATTTTAAACGGAACAAGAATACACAAAATGCTGGTCAGAGTAGTATATGGCGTTATTCTAAAGTGCAGTCCTTGAGGGGATCCCAGGTGGCCCTAAGGTAAAGAGTCTGCCTGCCAGTGCAGGAGACCTGGGCTCAGTCCCTGGGTCGGGAAGATGCCCTGGAGAAGGAAAGGTCAACCCACTCCAGTATTCTTGCCTGGAGGATCCCATGGACAGAGGAGCCTGCCTGGCTAGAGTCCATGAGGTGGCAAGAGGTCAGGCATGACTTAGCAACCAAACAACAACATAATCAATCCCTGAAACAGAAGTATCAGCATCATCATTGGAGATTATTACAAATGCAGGTTCTTCAGTCCCTGCAAGGTCAGAAACTGTGAAAAGGGCCCAGGAATCTGTTTCAGTAATCCCCGTGAGTGTTTCTGCTAGACTGTAGAGTCTGTGAATACTGTAAAGTAATGATATAGCATGGCCCCATGAACCGCAGCGCGCCAGGCCGCCCTGTCCATCACCAGCTCCCGGAGTTCTCTCAGACTCGGGTCCATCGAGTCGGTGATGCCATCCAACCATCTCATCCTCTGTCATCCCCTTCTCTTCCCATCTTCAATCTTTCCCAGCATCAGGGTCTTTTCCAGTGAGTCAACCCTCCACATGAGATGGCCACAGTATTGGAGTTTCAGCTTCAACATCAGTCCTTCGAATGAACACCCAGGACTGGTATCCTTTAGAATGGGCTGGTTGGATCTCCTTGCAGTCCAAGGGACTCTCAAGAGTGTTCTCCAACACCACAGTTCAAAAGCATCAATTCTTCAGTACTCAGCTTTCTTCACAGTCCAACTCTCACATCCATATATGATCACTGGAAAAACCATAGCCTTGACCAGACAGACCTTTGTTGGCAAAGTAATGTCTCTGCTTTTGAATATGCCATCTAGGTTGGTCATAACTTTCCTTCCAAGGAGTAAGCATCTTTTCATTTCATGGCTGCAGTCACCATCTACAGTGATCTTGGAGCCCCCCCAAAGAAAGTCTGACATTGTTTCCACTGTTTCCCCAGCTGTTTCCCATGAAGTGATGGGACTGGATGCCATGATCTTCATTTTCTGAATGTTGAGCTTTAAGCCAACTTTTTCACTCTCCTCTTTCACTTTCATCAAGAGGCTTTTTAGTTACTCTTCACTTTCTGCCATAAGGGTGGTATCATCTGCATGTCTGAGGTTATTGATATTTCTCCCAGCAATCTTGATTCCAGCTTGTGTTTCCTCCAGCCCACCATTGCTCATGATGTCCTCTACATGTAAGTTAAATAAGCAGGGTGACAATATACAGCCTTTACGTACTCCTCTTCCTATTTGGAACCAGTCTGTTGTTCCATGTCCAGTTCTAACTGTTGCTTCCTGAGTTGCATATAGGTTTCTCTAGAGGCAGGTCAGGTGGTCTGGTATTCCTATCTCTTTCAGACTTTTCCAGTTTATTGTGATCCACACAGTCAAAGGCTTTGGCATAGTCAATAAAGCAGAAATAGATGTTTTTCTGGAACTCTCTTGCTTTTTCCATGATCCAGCGGATGTTGGCAATTTGATCTCTGGTTCCTCTGACTTTTCTAAAACCAGCTGGAACTTCACGTATTGCTGAAGCCTGGCTTGGAGAATTTGGAGCATTACTTTACTAGTGTGTGAGATGAGTGCAATTGTGCGGTAGTTTGAGCATTCTTTGGCATTGCCTTTCTTTGGGATTGGAATGAAAACTGACCTTTTCCAGTCCTGTGTCCACTGCTGAGTTTTCCAAATTTGCTGGCATATTGAGTGCAGCACTTTCACAGCATCATCTTTCAGGATTTGAAATAGCTCAACTGGAAATCCATCACCTCCACTAGCTTTGTTCATAGTGATGCTTTCTAAGGACAGAAATTAAGTGTTCTATGAAATAGACTAGAAGGTTTATAGGTTGAAGTATATATAAAAATTAGTGTATATTATAGTAGATAGTGAATACATTCCAGGTGCTTACATATACTAACATGTTCAAGCAACTTCACGTTAATGGAGGATAAATTATTCAGTAAATAGTGTTGAGATAAAGTATAATATTTGAGAAAAATTAGGTCCCTGCTCCAGTCCATGTGTGCTGGGCTAAGTTGCTTTAGGCATATCCAGCTCTTTGATGTCCTGTAGACTCTAGCCCGCCTGGCCCCTCTGTCCATGGGACTCTCCAGGCGCGAACCCTGGAGTGGGCTGCTGTGCCTACTCCAGGGTCTCCCCGCCCGGGGATGGGGGGGCCGGCGTCTCTTCACCTCCTGCACTGGCAGGCGGGTTCTTCACGACTAGTGCCGCCTGGGAAGCCAGTCCATATGCTGAAGTTAATGCCATAAAGGTTTTAAAATGAAAAGTGAAAGTGAAAAAATAGAAAAAATCGTTGACTATCTTAAGTATTCTTGGATACGGGAAGACCTTTCTAGGTATGATTTCAAAGCAAGAAAACCATAGAGAACATTGAGTGGTTTTAGAAAATAAAAATGTTAAATGTATGGGAGAAAAACCGTCAACTGAAGGACAAATAAACTACGAAAAGTATTTATATTATAGAGGATTCATGACATTAATATATTAAAATTTCTTACGAATAGTTAGAAAGAGGGTAACAACTGAGCAGAGATGTGAGCAAATGATTCAGACATTTAGATATGTGTATGTGTGTGAATATGCGTGTATTTACTAATAAATTTATTTAAAAATTTAACTCAGTAATCAAGGCCATGCTAATTAAAGCAACAGGGATGTGTCATTTTTGCCTACTGCTTTAGCAAAGGTAAAGTCAAAATAATGTACCCTGTGTTGGGGAAGTTTCATGGAATGCATTAATTTGATAGTTGTTTTTAAAATGCATTAAATCGTACGTAAACTTTACGCTCTAGTTCCATTGCTGGGCATTTATTCAAAAGCAATAATTAATAATACACAGATTTTGCTTTAAAGATTTTTCGGCAATGATTATTTATGTCACTGAAAATTTCTGTAGCTGTGAATGCCTCAATGTAGAGGATGGGCTCAGCAGGTGAGAGTGCACTGTGGAAGATGTAGGCCACTTCATTTTTAAACTTTGTACGTAAATCTTTTAACTTCATTTTTCATACTGAAGTGTAGTTGACTTACAATGTTGTGTTAGTTTCAGGTATACAGAAAAATTGGTTTGATTATAAATATATTCTTTTTCAGACTCCGTTCCCTATAGTTTATTACAAATACTGACCGTAGCTCCCTCATGCAGTCACTCTAAATCACCCTTTAAAGACATCTCTCTGTTGATATTAAAAACGAGATTATAACATACCTATTATGAGCATATTTTATCATGGAGTAAATGCGTTTGTATCTTAATGTGCATAGGTTAAATTTGGAAAGCCATAATCCGCAGTTATTTCTGGGCTATGAGATTATGGTTAACTTTTTGTTTCCTTTTTTCCTAATGCTTTTTTAGGTTTTCTGACACAAACACATTTTATCTTTGTAATAAGGGAAGATAAGTTTAGTACATCCCTAACGTTAGTTGATACATACAGAATTATATAAAACCAGTTGTTTTAAATGCAGATCAAACATTTACTTTTAATGCATTAGTGGCTTAGTCCTGTCCGACTCTTGCGACCCCGTGGACTGCAGCCCGCCAGGCTCCTCTGTCCATGGGGTTCTCCAGGCAAGAGTACTGGAGTGGGTGCCATGCCCTCCAGAAGATCTTCCCTACCCAGGGATTGAACCCAGGTCTCCTGCATTGCAGGCAGATTCTCTACCATCTAAGCCACAGGGAAGCCCATTTACCTTTAACTGAGCACTTGTTAGGTGCCTGTGCTCTCTCTAGAAATACAGTTCAAGGAATTCATCATAGAAAAAGAAGATGTGTAAGTAAACGGCACATGAACCTGCAAGACTGGTGTAGTGAGGAAGGTAGATGTGCTGGTTGCTCGGAAGAATCGTCATCTGGGCTTCATGACGGCCAGGAGGCAGACTGAGCGAGAAGAGATGTTGGAGCAAGGTTTTGAAGAAGTTCCTCGGAAATCTGGGAGACGCGGAGCATTTCTGTCGTGTGTAGAGCTGGTGAAAACAGCGTGGCTTTTAGCCTGCGGTTAGGAAAGACTAACATGCAGTCAAAGCTGAGTCTCAGCAGGAACCTCATCAGGAATCCGCAGGAAGGTGCTCATCTGGCCAGAGTTGACCAGGTTTGCATACTAGAAAGATCCCTCTGGAGCAGAATGCACCTAAATAGGGTGGCAGCAAGGAGACAGACTGGGAAACGGGAGGCACATCAGGCAAGGCAGGACAGGCGTCTGGCAGCGGCGTTGCAGCGTGAAGGCTGTCCACGAGTCAGAGAGGCAGGAACCTCGGTCCTCCGGCATCGGAGGCTGGGAGAAGGAAGCGTTAGGGGCGGGGTGCTGTTGCTGCCCCAGTCACAGGAAGAGAGAGGAGTGGCAGGGAGAAGGGGCGCCGTGGTTAGCTCTGCGACAGAGCAGCGGGTTGCCAGTCCTAATCTCTTACAGTAACGTATCATGGTTTCCTGTTGATTTCCTACTGCAGTTTCTGGCCTTTCCCGGTGGCTCAGCGATACTGAACCCACCTGCAGTGCAGGAGGCATGGGTTCGATCCCTGGCTCAAGAAGATCGCCTGGAGGAAGGCATGGCCACCCACTCCAGTGTTCTCACGGGGAAAACCCCATGGACAGAGAGGAGCCCGGCAGGCTGTGGTCCGTGGGGTCACAAAGAATCGGACACGACTGAAGTGACTGAGTGTGCACGCACTGCGGTTTTCAGCTTGAATGTTCCTTTTACAATTATCTGTAACATTCTCTTAATATCTTCCCAGACACTTTGCTTCATGTAAATGTGGTGGTTTAAAGGTCCTCATTTATATACCATTTACTGGAAGGCTCTGTAAGATGGTGGCTTAGAATATGAACTCACCTCCACCGCTTGCTCTGTGTGACCTTAGGAAAGCAGCCTGCACCTCCAAGCTGCAGTTTCTCATCTGCAGAATGGGCATAATTCCTTTAAAGATTCAGGGTTGAATGAAGGGAGGGCTTCCCCTGGTGGCTCGGACGGTAATGAATCCGCCTGCAGTTCAGGAGACCTGGGTTTGATTCCTGGGTCGGGAAGATCCCCTGGAAAAGGAAATGGCAGCCCACTCCAATATCCTTGCCTGGAAAATTGCATGGACAGAGGAGCCTGGCGGGCTGCAGTCCACGGGGTCACAAAGTCAGACGCGACTGAGCGCCCCAGCACGCATGTGGAACTCTCGCCGCAGTAGTCACTCAGATGTTAACCAAGGTTATTTTATTTTTACTTAGGAAAGTTGATGGGGATATACACTTTTATACTGGATAAAATATACAACATCTTTACACATTTATCTAAAACTGATAATACATATTCACTGTGCAAAACCAAGGGAATTCTGTACACATTAATGTGACATTTTCAGAGACTTGTAAGTTGAAGAGTCATATGCTTGTAGCCCAGGCGTCGATCTGTAAGGAGGTGATCCTGGTGGCTGATTAAACTAGCACAGAAGCAGCAGGGGGTGGGTCCTGGCGCCCTGGATGACTGCAGAGAGAAACACTGTTAGACACACACCTGGCTTCATGAGTACTTTTGTTGTATGAAATTGCTTAGATCCCTGGCAGAGAAGCGGGTTCTGTCTGTCGCTGACTCCGCCTCCACTGGACTGATATATTCCTGTTGCCCTTGCAGCTCTTCGGGGTGAGTGTGCAGCTTCCAAAGGATAACACCCCCGAGTTCTGGGCAGATGGATGCCTCATCCTCGGCTTCCTGACCTGAAACAGGAGCTGCTTGTGCTCCCGTTACGGTGACAGCGTGGCCTGTACTTTTCCTTTGCTGGACGTTCACCGTCCCCATCTGCTTGGGTCCGTCAGGTGTTAGCGCCGTGGCCAGGGAGCTTTTACTTGGCTTATCTAGGGGCCCAGCACCGCGGCTCCCTGCTGTGCTGACCACCTCCATTAAACACAGGCTTGCTGTTTGGGGTTCTCAGAGCCTCCGTTGCCTGAAAGGCCAGTTTGCCCCAGTGTGGTTTTCATGTCCAGAAGTGTAGACTTTCTGTTCATTGCTCATCGTGAATTTCTCAAACTGAAGGTTTGCAGGCAAGAACTGGATCGCTGCCTGGTCCCCTCCAGTCGTGATCCAGCCCCTGCGTGGAGGGACGCACACGTGCTGTGGAAGCAGGAGGTTCTTCCCCACGCCCGCCACAGGTGCTGTGGCTCCAGCTTCCCTCTGGGAGTCCTGGGCTGCCCTCAGGGCCCGTCAGGAAGCGCACAGTGGGAGCTGTTTACCGTCCTGCTAGTTTCTGGAACAACCAGCACATTTGCTGTTGCTGCTGCTGCTGCTGCTGCTAAGTCACTTCAGTCGTGTCCAACTCTGTGTGACCCCATGGACGGCACCCCACCAGGCTCCCCCGTCCCTGGGATTCTCCCAGCAAGAACACTGGGGTGGGTTGCCGTTTCCTTCTCCAATGCATGAAGGTAAAAAATGAAAGGGAAGTTGCTCAGTCGTGTCTGACTCTTCGCAACCCCATGGACCGCAGCCCACCAGGCTCCTCTGTCCACGGGATTTTCCAGGCAAGAGTGCTGGAGTCGGGGGCCACTGCCTTCTCTGACATTTGCTGTTGCTAGCAACTATTTCAGAACTTGATTTTTTTAATAGTAAGTAAATAGATAATGTTCTCACATTAACATTCATTCCATTTCAAATTTATGAAGTTTCTTTTCTTTAAAATTGATTCTTTTAGCCTCTACTGCAAGGCCCTCACCCATTTCCTCTCTAACATTAAGCAGTGACCAACATCTTTGTTTTTTTTCCCTTAAGGTGATCGCCTCATGCATGATTAAAAGGATTGTCTCCTCAATTCTCTTAGGTAAATTCACTGCAGATGTCATGCAGGATATTGTAGGCAGGCCGTTTTCTGCGACACGGCATGTGTGTGAGCACATATAGCCCCTTTTTGCTGTCCTAGTTACAAGGACGTCGGAAGGGACCTGATGCCAATGTCTGATAATCAGTGTCTGCTAACCATGGAAACACGAAGGGCAGCATAGATGACCACTTACTAATGGTCAGATTCTTCTCTTCAAGTAGTTTGTTTTGACACACCAGTCACCAAGTGGCCTTTCAGAGAAAGCTTAGCTTGATGGGTCATCACATAAGCTATTTGACATTTGTCCCCAGTCAGACCGGATGCCACATGAAAAATTTACTCAGGCAAGAGGCTCCTAGGAATAAACAGTTCTCCAGTGTTGCTCACAGGGGACTCGGCAAGGTGAGCGGAACTTCAGCTTGTCACGGATGCACTGTTCTGACAAACATAAGTAGATGCTAATGGCTAAATCGTGACAGAATAAAGTCCCACAACCATATGGCTAATTGCCACAACAATATCTTCAGTGTTATTAATCAAGTTTTCATAGTGAGCCATGATAATTGGAATAATTAGGAACAGCATAGGCCTTGCCTGCCTGCACCGCGCGCTCTGCGGAGCCCCCGCGCAGCCCCTGCCGCACCGCAGCGCCGTGCGCCCAGCGCCGGCTTTCCCTCAGAAATGCCCGCTTAGTTAGCGAGCTGACCGCTTGCTGTGGTGCATTTTGTGTGAGCGTCTGTAGAAGCGCACGTGTCTAAGCGAGACCCCCCAGCCCCCCGGCGCGTCCGTTTAAATAGGCAGTGTTCCTTTAAGGCAGGAACAGAGGTCTGCCCGGCTTGGATCTTCCAGTTTGAAAGATGAATGCATTGTACACTAATTTGGATGATGGACATTCATTTTTTGGTCATATATTTCCCATTTTAGCTAATTTAGTTAAGAAAATGAGGAATTAGAAAGCGGTTGAATAAATTACAAGATGTAAGTATTTGCATAATTTGTTTCAGGCAAATAGTATGTAATAGTGCTCCCAAAGTGAATTATTTTGAGTGTGTCTCTCAATTATGGATGAAGTAAATATTACCATCTTTAATATCACAATTGAAACTTATGTTTTCACGTTGCTAATATTGAAATATACTCACTTCAGTCATTTATAAGCTAATTCCATTCCTTCATCTTGGAGCAGGAACTCATTTGTCCGTGGCACAGCGCTCATTCAGAGGGCTTCTTGGGCTGCTTTGCTTTGTGGGGAGGTGCCTGGACAGGAGAGACACAGGACGGGTGATAACCAGCTCCTTGGTGGGGAAGCGTCGAGACGAGCTGATGAAGGGGAATGGCTGTTGCCGCTGTCTGTTGGTAGGGGCCTGCTCTGGTTTTGAATCCGGAAGTCCTATCTTTGGATCCTGTGCCATCTCAGTTTCTCCTTCCTTGCCCTTTTCTGTCCCGTTGCATTCCTTAACTAGAAACAAGTCTTACTACTTTTTTTTTTAAGTTTGAGATATTCTTTGGATATTTCTTTGGTTAAAAAGTACCTCCCGAAATCTCAAAATGAAAGTAACTAATTAGAAACACTATTTCTAGTTGGGGCCAAAAATCTTTCCGGATCTCTGAACTACACAAAGTTTAAAATCAGTGTGTCACCCAGTTTCTTTTATTTAAATGACTCTTCTCTGTCTTTTTTCTTCCTTTCCCTCTCTCTGGATGGCATGAGAGGCACAGAGTAGAGACTGCATTAAGATAAGAGCAAAAAATCTTGAGTTTTTTTTCTTTCAGTCAATTCAGTTAATGATTATATACTCACTTTGCGTATAAAATGATTTAGGTCTTTTACTTCTTTCTCCTACTTTGTCTTTTTCCTAGTCATTAGAGAGAGGGTTGACAAGGAAAAATGAAACTGTTCATGTTGATACTAACATTTATCATAAAAATTTTGGTATAGATTAAAATATTAAAGGCAGAAGGCAGAGGAACCAGAGATCCAATTGCCAACCAAGAGTTGGATCATAGAGGAAAGCAAAGGAATTCCAGAAAACCATCTACTTTTGCTTCATTGACTACACTAAAGCTTTTGACTCTGTGGATCACAACAAACTCTGGAAAATTCTTTAAGAGATGAGAATACCAAATCACCTTACCTGTCTCTTGAGAAACCTGTATGTTGGTTAAGAAGCAACAGTTAGAACCTTACATGGAGCAACTGACGGGTTGAAAATTGGGAGAGGAGCGTGGCAATGCTTACTTCTATGCCGAGGAGGTCGTGAGAAATGCCGGGCTGGATGAGTCACAAGGTAGAATCAAGATTGCTGGGAGAAAAGCTGAAAACCTCCGATGTGCAGATGATACTGCTGTGATGGCAGAAAGTGAAGGGGAACTTAAAGGGCCTGTTGATGAGGATGAATGAGGAGACTGGAAAAGCTGGCTTAAAACTCAACATTCAAAAGAGTAAGATCGTGGCATCCAGTTCCATCACTTTGTGACAAATAGAAGGGGATAGATTTTATTTTCTTGGGCTCCAAAATCCCTGTGAACAGTGACTTGCAGCCATGAAATTAAATGACGCTTGCTCCTTGGAAGGAAAGCTGTGACCAACCTAGACAGCATAGTCCAAAGCAGAGACGTTACTCTGCTGACAGTGGTCATGCACAGATGTGAGAGCTGGACCGTAAAGAAGGCTGAGTGCTGAAGAACTGATGCTTTTGAACTGTGGTGTTGTAGAAGACTTTTGAGAGTCCCTTGGGCTTCAGGGAGATCAAACCAGTCAATCCTAAAGGAAATAAACTGTGAATATTCATAGGAAGGACTGATGGTGAAGCTTCAATACTTTGGTCACTTGATGTGAAGAGCTGACTCTTTGTAAAGCCCTGATGCTGGAAAGATGGAAGGCAAAAGGACGGGGCAGCAGAGGATTAGATGGTTAGATAGCAACACTGATTCAGTGGACGTGAATTTGAGCAGACTCTGGGAGATGGTGGAGGACAGAGGAGCCTGGTGTGCTGCCGTCCATGGGGTTGCAAAGAGTTGGACACAGCTGAGTGAGTGAACAACAACCAGCCACAAAAATGTTAAGCCAGTGTTTAATGGTTTAGTATGTTAATGTTCTAAAATGAAGCTTGAGTTACATGTAGATGTTATTTGTTCATGTCTCGCTTTACATAAGGTGTCATTGTGTTCTTCGTTTAAGCTTCAGGTTTATCGTTTGTTTCGATCAGGATACACGTGGCAGCAAACTAA
Source organism: Madoqua kirkii (assembly GCA_006408675.1). Classification (NCBI taxonomy): domain Eukaryota; kingdom Metazoa; phylum Chordata; class Mammalia; order Artiodactyla; family Bovidae; genus Madoqua; species Madoqua kirkii. The sequence goes on along the minus strand of SJYC01107115.1, from coordinate 22,699 downwards.
AAGTAAACCTTCTACCTGAGACTGGCTCTAACACTGAGGAACTTAATCATCTCATACAGCTGAAGTCTAGAGGTACTGCAGCTCCAGGGGCTCAGTTGAGAATGCAAGTATTTTCTCTGTTTAACCTCATTGTCAGGTTCTTAATGTCCATTCCCTTGTAATCACAAATGAGCTCCAGCCTTCCTTGTTCTAACCTATCAGGAGAGACAGAATCTTCCATCAAATACAAAACAATAATTCTTTTCAGTCCAAATGTTCCAGATTAGATCTGTGCCTGCCCCAAGCTGAGAACAGTGTCCAAGGAGAATATCATATATTATTTGAAAAGTAGTGAGAGTATTAGTCACTCAGTTATGTCCAATGCATTGTGACCTCATGGACAGTGCCCCGTCAGGCTCCTCTGTCCGTGGATTTCTCCAGGCAGGAATACTGGAGTGGGTAACCATTTCTTCTCTAAGGTATCTTCCCATCCCAGGGATTGAACCCAGGTCTTTTGCATTGCAGGCAGATTCTTCACCATATACTGTTTCCTAGACTGATGGGAGTCTGGCTTCAGAGCAGTTGTTCCTAAACTGTGGTCTCTGGACCACCATTGTCTGGGAACTTGTTAGGAAGATGCTCAGGCTCCACCTTGGACCCACTGGATCAGAAACTCTAGGGGTGCAGTGCGGCCATCTGTTTATTTTTAATTTTCTATCTAATTTTGGTGCATTCTGTGCTTGAGAACCACTGACCACCAGAGCAGGGGATGCTGTCAGCTTTATTCTGAATAAAGTTGGGAAGACGTGCACAGCTGAACTAAATTAAGTTCCTTTAGGAAGGAATGAAGCCAGAATAGATTCTTGGTGGCCGGTCACCTTCTCTGTGCTTTAAAACTAAAATAAGTATATTTTCTCTCTTGCAAAATTAAGTGAGACGTACTTCATTTGTTGTGAAACTCAGTTATTGACTGTTGCAGACAGTGCTTTTTGTCCACCTGATATCCATTTGCCTTTCCTTCCTTATTAAAGTGAACCTTGGCGTCTGTTGGGTATTTCTGCTCGAGGGACGCTACTGCACCTGCCCTCAGGGGTGCAGCGTGACACAGCGCTGCCCAGTTACAGCTAGCGTCCAGCTGAGAGGGGTTAATGCCAGACTCGCTTTCCTGCCGGGGCCTCAGCCTTTGGTCTCTCTCTCTCTCCTGTGAGGCGGCGGGACCTCCTGCAGCCGCTTCGCATCCGTGCGCGGCGCCAAAGGAGTGTCCGAGCGCTGGGCACTGAGGGCTGGGGGCCGCGGGAGACCCGAAGCCGCGAGCACACACTCAGCCTCCCTCTCGGGCGAGAAAAGCCTCGCGTTGAGGACTCTGGTTAGCTGCTTCCTACTTGCAACCAGTGCGGTTCTCGTGGGTTGAGTGGCATAGTGTAGCTTCCGCAACAGTGGGAACACGTGGCTGTCCTGTTTCCACACTCTCTCCTCTGTTTTCTGGACTGGACCTACTGCCCATATCATTACAAAGCTAAACCCACATGCCTGAGGCTTGAATCTCCCCTCTCCATATCTTAGGTAGCTCTGGCAAGTTATTTAAATTCATTAGGCCATAGTTTTCTGAAATGTAAAATGAGAATAATGATAAAATCATTTGGCTGTTAAAGGGATTAAACATGCTAATGGGCGTATGCCATTAGCCCCATGCCTGACACGCTGTGAGCTTTGAAAAATTGTGGCCCTATGCTGTCGACGTTCTTTGAAGTTGGAAACTGACCTACATCTGTAACGGTTATACTGTTCGTCAGCGTAGGAGCAAGGGCGGAGACTGTAAGAAAAGAAGTCAGCATGGGCCTTACTTTGTTGCAACACTTGTTTGGGCCTTTTACCAGCAGCTGGTAGAACTCTCCTGAGAAGATCACTGTGCGAAAAGATTTCCAGTAAGTGTGAATAGGCATTTGCTTTCTTCTGTCTAGATAACACCTCAGTTCTTTTGGGGAAAATTATCACTTAAATTCTCCAACATAATAGCTAAAATCCATCCTGCATAATTTGATATTCTTTAAAATTCAAACTGGCCTTTGTAGACCTCTGAAAGGTCATTGTTTAGATTCTTTACTGTACCAAGCAGGACCCATGCCTATTCACTTTTTGTCTACATCATTTAAAATAGTTAAATGTTCAAGTGGGCATTAGTACTTTTTGCTGGTAAAAAAGTAGAGCAGTGATTATCAGGGAGTGGGCTTCTGTTTTTCTCTCTCCAGGAATCGTGGCCTCCCAGGCAGAGTTCTAGATGGGCCTTCTCACCACAGTGCACAGCCACTCACTGCAGGGCTCCCTGGACCCCCAGAGAGCGGGAGAATGGGTCAGGGCGGAAGTTTTCAGCATCATGGAAGCATCAGCTCAAAGATGCTACCTATGAAATACACATACCGTGACCTTCCACCCTCACACACCCTGCTCATAGTGACTTGTATCTCAAATAGCAGCCATATTTGATTCTTAACCTTTCATTTTTTGATAGAAAAAAACTTACTAAGAGCCTCGTGTTAGACAAGGCCATAACTTGTCAATGTATGTTTAGTAATACAACCTATTACAATTGACTAATTTACCATTTTCAAAATGATCTTTTAAGAAATAATTACTTTTCTTATCTTTTGGGTATATATACTCAGATTTCAAGGCTTAGGCCAAATTCAAATCTCTGTCATCTTATTTTGATTAAAAGGGTACATGGATAATTGATTTTATAAAGGTTTTTGTATTATTCCTAAGCTGACTGGCTTATCTGTACTTTATTTTATCTGAAGACTTTTCCTCTAAGACTGAATGAAACATTTGCTTTAAATACACAAAGTCAGATCACTTTGGAAGGAATAAAAAAAAAAATTATCAGCTCTAATTATCCATTTCAATATCAAGCTCAAAAGAGCTCAAAGTGTTCAAAGGAAAAGCCCTTTGGTACAAAGGAAAAACCCTTGTCCTGAACACTGTTGGTACAGTTCTGTATTAAAAAAAATGAAGACCTTTATGTAGAGATTTATATCAAAAGCTGACTTACCAAGGTCTCAGTGTTTGGATTTAGTAGATCTTTAAATCAAAGGCCAGATCCCCTTATCCTTAGAACAAGGAAAGTGTACTTACTGTTGTAAATGAAATTATATTTAAGAATTAGGCTTTTCTTAAGAAATAGAGTCTTCAGTTTTATGCGTAGGCAGTTTAGAGTTTAACTCCTGATCCCACCGTTTTCGTAGCTCTGTACGTGCTTCATTTGTTAAATGAAGGCATAATGATTACCCCCCTCGAGGATGGATGTAGGTTTAAAAGAAAATGCGTTCCATGAGGTATCCAGAACAAGTGTCTTCAATAAATGGTAGTTTGTATTAATCACCAAAATCTATACAGATGCCAGGAATTAGCGTCGATTGGATTTTCTAAAGCTGCTTTGGATGATGAATAGAAAATAGCCCCTCTAACTTCCCAGTGGCTCAGAAAGTCCGTATTTATGGGGCAGGTCTTAAGCCGCTTTGTTCAGTTCTTCGGCCTCCTCACCGCAGCTGCCTCCTCACCGCAGCTGCCTCCTCACCGCAGCTGCCTGCTCACGGCCATGTCCCTAATCTCTCCTTTCCAGTAACTGCACCGTCGGAAGAGCCTGCACCTCAGCCGTGCGCTCTGCGCCTGGTCTCCACTCCTCCACTCTCCCGTCTCCCGCGCAGCCTGGCTCCCCGGGCAGTCGCCCCTCTGCTTTCCCACTGTCTCGGGCTCCACCCTTGTCCCCCGTTCCCCTGCCCCTCGTTTCAGTCCCTCCCATGCGTCTGCCTGCAGCACCCTCGTTCCTTCCTGCCTCTGTGTCACTAACATAACCCAGACCCCACTGGGGCGTGTAAGCGAGCAACTGAAACTTGCTGCACAGACGCAGCCGTCCTCCCCTCACCTTCTCACTGCCGGTGAGCCCTCAGCCCCGTGGAGCAGCCCTCCTGCGGTTCCTGTTGTCTTGAATGTCTACCCCTGCCTCCCCACGCCCCCACCCTTTGCCGTTTATCTCACCAGGAACCCAGAAGGGAGCTTGCCAGCTCAGGTTCCCACCTGCTCCCAGCGGAGTCAGTCTCCCCTCTCCCTGCCCTCCAGGCCTGCCCTGCTGTCTGTGCTCAGGCTCTAGGTCCTGCTGTCTCCTCCACGAGCGATTTGTTCCCGTGCTTCTGCCCATTCATTCCTGCCGCAGTCAGTCCCCCTCTGCTGCCTACTGTTATCAGCGTTTAAGTGTGCTGCCTAACCCCAGACGCTCAGAGGACACCACCCTTACGGCAGAAAGGGAAGAACTAAAGAGCCTCTTGATGAAAGTGGAAGAGGAGAGCGAAAAAGTTGGCTTAAAGCTCAACATTCAGAAAACGAAGATCATGGCATCTGATCCCATCACTTCATGGCAAATAGATGGGGAAACAGTGGCTGACTTTATTTTTCTGGTTTCCAAAATCACTGCAGATGGTGATTACAGCCATGAAATGAAAAGACGCTTACTCCTTGGAAGGAAAGTTATGACCAATCTAGATAGCATATTAAAAAGCAGAGACATTACTTTGGCAACAAAGGTCTGTCTAGTCAAGGCTATGGTTTTTCCAGTGGTCATGTATGGATGTAAGAGTTGGACTATAAAGAAAGCTGAGCACTGAAGCTTTTGAACTGTGGTGTTGGAGAACACTCTTGAGAGTCCTTTGGACTGTAAGGAGATCCAACCAGTCCATCCTGAAGGAAACCAGTCCTGGGTGTTCATTCGAAGGACTGATGTTGAAGCTGAAACTCCAATCCTTTGGCCACCTGATGGAAAGAGCTGACTCATTGGAAAAGGCCCTGATGCTGGGAAAGACTGAGGGCAGGAGGAGAAGGGGATGACAGAGGATGAGATGTTGGATGGCATCACCAACTCAATGGACATAGGTTTGGGTGGACTCTGGGAGTTGGTGTTGGACAGGGAGGCCTGGCGTGCTGCAATTCATGGGGTTGCAAAGAGTCGGACACGACTGAGTGACCACACTGAGCTGATGCCGTCATCCCTTTCATATAGAGGGATAAGAAGGAAACCTAGAACACCCGAGCCTGAGCATAAACCCCTCTCCAGCTGTTTCCTGATTGTCAACCCAGGGAGGCCAGCTCCTCATGCAGAGGGCAGAGGGGCCACACTCGTAACCCTGCCTCTCATTCCTTGAACCACAACTTTCCCCGTGTTGCCGAGTACAGTGGTCAGTTTTCATCCTTTTCCTATTCAGCTTCTCATCTTTGAAACCACTGGTTTCTACCTCCTCCTTGAGACACTCTCTTTACTGGATTTCCAAAATACCTCATTCTGGCTTTTCTCCTACTTTTACTGCCTATTTCTTCTTGCTCTCCTTCATTAGCTCATTTTCCTCTTCCCAGCTGCTAAATGTTGAAGTCTTTCAGTACCCAGTCCTTAGGCCTCTTCTTTTCTCTGTCTCCCTGGGTGGTTTCACAAGTCCTGTGGCTTTAAATATCTTTTCTAAGTTCATGACTCCCAAAGCGATAGCACTGGTCTCTGCTTCTCTTTTGAGATCTAAACGGACGTGTCTAACTGCCTACCCATCATTTGCAAAGCTCCAGGACTTGTGAAAGCTGTGTCCAAGGCTGCGTTCTTACCTTTCTCCTGAAACTTCTCTGCTTTCTGTCTTCTCCAGTCTATAAATAAAAGCGTCACCGACATGTACCCACTTGCTCCCCTGACGCCTGGGAATGAATCATTTGCATTTCTTTCTTTCCCTGTCATCCTGCATCCATCGGCAGATCACAGTGGCCCTTAAAGTTTATCCAGGACCTCCCCACTTGTTTGCAAACTCCGTCAGGCCACCTCGCTGTAGTTGAGGTGTGGGTCGTCTCTCACCCAGACTGTCGCTAATGCCTCCTAACTGGTTTCCTTGTTTCGACCCCAGTCTCTGTACAACCTCTCCTCTGCACAGCAGCAAGAGCGATGCGAATTTTAACAGCTTCCGACTCCGAAGCCTCCGAGAGCATTCGCTTGCTCTCTGTTCATTCCGGCTGCTCTAACAGAGTTCTGTAGGCCGGGCAGCTTATACACCACAGGATCTGCTTCTCCTAGATCTGAAATCTAGGAAGTCTGAAATCACAGCCCTGACCAGTTCAGTGTTTGGTCAAGTCCCACTCCCTGGTTCATAGATACCTGTCTTCCATGTGTCCTCACAGGGCAGAAGGGGTGAGCGAGCTTTTTATAAGGACCATTTGTGAAGACAGCTCTCTTGCCAGAGCCATCACCTCCTAATACCATCATGTTGGGTGTTAGGACTGAATGTATGTATTTTGCAAGGATGGGGACATTCAGTCTCAAGCACCATCAGTAGGAACAGTATCCAGAGTCCTTCCCTGCCTTGGCCTAAGTGATCCTCTGTGGTCCCCTGTCCACCTCTCCATCCTCTTCCTCAAACACACCTTTAAAAAAGTTGGGTTTATTCATGCGATGGCGCTTTCACACTTGTTTTTGCCTCTTTACTGTTAACACTCAGCCGCTCGAAGATGCCCCCGTGATTTGGCCCCTCACTTCATCTGTGGTTCCTGATCCCTTCAGGCATTTTGTTTTTCTTAATGGCACTCATGATTTACTATACATTTGTTAGTTTGCATTCCCACTGCAGTGTAAGCATGAGGAAGGCAAGAACCAACTTCTTCATTGCTGTGTCCCCAGCACCTGGAAGAGGGCTTGGTATATTTGGTGTTTTTGAGAATGACTACATTGCATTTTATTTTTTAAAAAGTTCTCTCGTGCAGAGTCTTTAGAAATTTGATGAAGGCTCCGCAGTGTAGAGAGTTGTCTGTGAAGAGGGGAGGAGCGTTAGACATCCAGGGGAAGAGCTGGCCAGATGTGTGTTATCACGGGGGCCCAGGTGTGGGGTCTGTGGCTGGGGAGGAGGGTGTCAGCAGGATGTGGACAGTATTCTGGTCTGTGCTTGGACAACCGAGAGAGCGGATCCAGTGAGCTGGGTGGTATTCATAGGGGAGGCACCTAACCTGGAGAGGACCTTTAGGAAACAGACGAATGGTTACAGGAATGGAGTGGATCTCTAGCTTGACCAAGAAGAAACCTGGGTTTAAGTACTGGTGATTTTGTAGGCCTTTACTCTCAGTTTATCGGCTGTGAGAGAAATTTGAGCAGAGGCATGGCATTATCTGACATACTTTTTGAAAGGATCACCTTCAGAGTCAGAGATGAAAATGCACTGAAGGAAGACAAGGGCAGAATCAGGGAAGTCAGTTAACAAGCTATTGAAGGGACTTCCCTGGCGGCCCAGTGATTAAAACTCCTTGTACCCAGCGTAGGAGGCTCAGGTTCAACCCCTGGTCAGGGAACTACGATGGCACATGGCCACACTGCAGAGCTAAATAATAATAATACTAATAAGACAATACGTAGTTTTTAAAGAGGAAGCTACTGAAATAATAGTCATTTTGCACTAGAAGTAATTTTCCACTACCAGATAGTACCCATCAAGAGAGAGGTTTTTGTCTGTCTGAATTACTGCCATAGTCACCATTTATAGCAGAAGCTGACATATCCTGCAGAATAGCAAATGGCTGTCTGAGGAGACCTGAAAATAGCTGTGAAAAGAAGAGAAACGAAAAGCAGGGGAGAAAAGCAAAGATACAAGCATCTGAATGCGATTCCAAAGAATAGCAAGGAGAGATAACAAAGCCTTCCTTACCGATCAGTGCAAAGAAATAGAGGAAAACAACAGAATGGGAAAGACTAGAGATCTCTTCAAGACAGTTAGAGATACCAAGGGAACATTTCATGCAAAGATAGGCTCAAAAGGACAGCCTATAAAGGACAGAAATGGTCTGGACCTAACAGAAGCAGGAGATATTAACAGGTGGCAAGAATACACAGAATTGCAGAGCTAAATAATAATAATACTAATAAGACAATACGTAGTTTTTAAAGAGGAAGCTACTGAAATAATAGTCATTTTGCACTAGAAGTAATTTTCCACTACCAGATAGTACCCATCAAGAGAGAGGTTTTTGTCTGTCTGAATTACTGCCATAGTCACCATTTATAGCAGAAGCTGACATATCCTGCAGAATAGCAAATGGCTGTCTGAGGAGACCTGAAAATAGCTGTGAAAAGAAGAGAAACGAAAAGCAGGGGAGAAAAGCAAAGATACAAGCATCTGAATGCGATTCCAAAGAATAGCAAGGAGAGATAACAAAGCCTTCCTTACCGATCAGTGCAAAGAAATAGAGGAAAACAACAGAATGGGAAAGACTAGAGATCTCTTCAAGACAGTTAGAGATACCAAGGGAACATTTCATGCAAAGATAGGCTCAAAAGGACAGCCTATAAAGGACAGAAATGGTCTGGACCTAACAGAAGCAGGAGATATTAACAGGTGGCAAGAATACACAGAAGAATTGTACATAAAAAGTCGTCATGACCAAGATAATCACAAAGGTGTGATCACTCACCTAGAGCCAGACATCCTGGAATGTGAAGTCAAGTGGGCCTTAGAAAGCATCACTATGAACAAAGCTAGTGGAGGTGATGAAATTCCAGTTGAGCTATTTCAAATCCCGGAAGATAATGCTGTGAAAATGCCATACTCAATATGCCAGCAAATTTGGAAAACTCAGCAGTGGCCACAGGACTGGAAAAGGTCAGTTTTCATTCCAGTCCCAAAGAAAGGCAATGCCAAAGAATGCTCAAACTACCACACAATTACACTCATCTTACACACTAGTAAAGTAATGCTCAAAATTCTCCAAGCCAGGCTTCAGCAATACGTAAACCATGAACTTCCTGGTGTTCAACCTGGCTTTAGAAAAGGCAGAGGAACCAGACATCAAATTGCCAACATCTACTGGATCATGGAAAAAGCAAGAGAGTTCCAGAAAAACATCTATTTCTGCTTTATTGACTATGTCAAAACCTCTGACTCTGTGGATCACAATAAACTGGAAAATTCTCAAAGAGGTGGGAATACCAGACCACCTGACCTGCCTCTTGAGAAACCTATATGCAGATCAGGAAGCAACAGTTAGAACTGGACATGGAACAACAGACTGGTTCCAAATAGGAAAAGGAGTACGTCAAGGTTGTATATTGTCACTCTGCTTATTTAACTTCTATGCAAAGTACATCATGAGAAACGCTGGGCTAGAAGAAGCACAAGCTGGAATCAAGATTGCTGGGAGAAATATCAGTAACCTCAGATATGCAGATGACACCACCCTTATGGCAGAAAGTGAAGAGGAATTAAAAAGCTTCTTGATGAAAGTAAAAGAGGAGAGTGAAAAAGTTGGCTTAAAGCTCAATATTCAGAAAACAAAGATCGTGGCATCTGGTCCTATCACTTCATGGCAGTTAGGTGGGGAAACAGTGGAAACAGTGTCAGACTTTATTTTTGGGGGCTCCAAAATCACTGCAGATGGTGACTGCAGCCATGAAATTAAAAGATGCTTACTCCTTGCAATGAAAGTTATGACCAATCTAGATAGCGTATTCAAAAGCAGAGACATTACTTTGCCAACTAATGTCCGTCTAGTCAAAGCTATGGTTTTTCCTGTGGTCATGTATGGATGTGAGAGTTGGATTGTGAAGTGCCGAAGAATTGATGCTTTTGAACTGTGGTGTTGGAGAAGACTCTTGAGAGTCCCTTGGACTGCAAGGAGATCTAACCAGTCCATTCTAAAGGAGATCAGTCCTGAGTGTTCTTGGAAGGAATGATGCAAAAGCTGAAACTCCAGTACTCTGGCCACCTCATGTGAAGAGTTGACTCATTGGAAAAGACTCTGATGCTGGGAGGGATTGGGGGCAGGAGGAGAAGGGAATGACAGAAGATGAGATGACTGGATGGCATCACTGACTCGATGGATGTGAGTCTGAGTGAATTCCAAGAGTTGGTGATGGACAGGGAGGCCTGGTGTGCTGCGATTTATGGGGTTACAAAGAGTCAGACACGACTCAGTGAGTGAACTGACTGACATATTGGGTTCTCGACTTTTTTTTTTAACTTTTAGTTTTATTGAGATTTATTTGCATTTGGCACTATATAACTTTAAGGTGTATGGTATAATGATTTCACTTACATGCCTTATTCTATGATTAGCGTGATGTAAGTTTAGTGGACACGCACCATCTCATCGATACAAACTAAAAGAAAAGTACTTTTCCTTGTGATGAGAACCCTTAACATTTACTTCAGTGATATTAATTGTTGTACTTCACATCCCTACTGCGTGTTTATGTTTCAGCTGGAAGTTTGTACTTCTGACTGCTTTCATCCACTTCTCCCTCCCTCGGCCCCAGCTTTGGCAACCACAAATCCGATATCTTTTTCAGTGCGTTTGCTTTTGAACTGCAGTTGGCCTAGGACCCAGTGTGGGTGCCCAGCGCTTGACAGAGTGATTCTGTGCTTCTCTGCACTGCACAAGGGTCGCCCGCCTGTCTCCAGCAGTGCTGGTCTGCTCTTAGTGATTAGATTCCCCCTGCTGTGCATCTCGTCCCCACGACTCCTCTGTTTAATAACTGACGGTTTGTGCCTCTTAGTTTCTCTCACCTGTTTCACTTGTCAACTGGCCTCTCTCTCCCCTGGTAACCATTTGTTTGTTTCCTGTGTCTGTGACTCTGTTTTCACTGTGCTTTTGTTTTGCTTTTTTAGATTCCATATATAAGTTAGGGCATGTGTTATTTGTCTTGCTTTATCTGGCTTATTTCCCTTAGCGTAATACCTCTGGGTCTATCTCCGTTGTCATGAAAGGCAATCTTTATTTATGACTGAGTAATACTCCGCTGTGTACATATATACCGAATCTTCTTTGCCCGTTTATCTGCTGCTTTCGTATCTTGACTATTGTAGATAATACTGCTGTGAACATTGGGGTGCATAGATCAGTTTGAATTAATGTTTTCATTTTCTTCAGATAAATACTGAGAAGAGGAATGTTCGGATCATATGCTAGTTCCGCTTTATTTGAGGAACCTCCTCACTGCTTTCCCTGGTGGCTGCATGCAGTTACACCCCCACCAAGAGCACACAGGGATGCCCTTTCTTTCACATCTTTGCCAGTACTTGTCGGTGGCTTTTTTTTTTTTAAATAATAGCCATCTGACAGATGAGAAGTGATATCTCATTGTGATTTTGATTTGCATTTTCCTGATGACTAGTGGTCTTGAACATCTTTTCGTGTGCCTGTTAGCCATCTGTATGCCTTCTTTGGAAAAGAATGTCTATTCAATTCTCTGCTCATTTTTTAATCAGGTGGTTTGTTTTTTTGGTATTGAGTTTTATGAGTCCTTTGCCATTTTTAGATATTAACCCTTCACCAAGATATATATCATTTGCAAATATCTTCTTCCATTCAGTAGGTAACTTCTTTGTTTTATTAATAATTTTCTTCATGGTGCAAAAGCTTTTCAGTTTAATACAGTCCCGTTTGTTTATTTCCGCTTTTGTTTCCCTTGCCTGAAGAGACAGATCTAAGAATGTACTGCTTAGACGGATCTGAGAATGCGCTGCTTAGACTGTGTCAGGCAGGGTGCTGCCTTTGTATTATTGCCCTTAAGTCCTTAATCCAGTTTGAGTTTACTTTTGCATATGGTGTGAGTAGTCCAATCTGATTCTTTAGGATACAGCTGCTGAGTTTTCCTGGCGCCGTTTCTTGAGGCTGTCCTTTGCTGTGGTGCGTATCGCCTCCTCGGTTGTACAGTAATTGTCCGTATAAGTACAGGTCTCGGTCACACAGTGATTGTCCTTAAGTACAGGTTCATTGCTGGGCCCTCTGCTCCGTTGGTCTCTGTGTCTCTGCATTGGTGCTGTTACTGTTTTGCTTTGAGTACTATAGCTTTGCAGTGTAGTTTCAAATCAGGGAGTGTACCCCTCCAGATTTGCTTTTTTTTCGTCAAATTTTTTTTTTCTGCTATTCGGTGTCTTCCGTGTTTCCATACAAATTTTGGAAATTTTGTTCTAGTTCTGTAAAGAAAGGTTATTAGTCTTGACAGGGATTGCACTGAACTGTAGATTGCCTTGGGTTGCGAGTTCATTTTAACAATGTTAATTCTTCCAGTCTGTGAGCACAGTGTACCTTTCCACCTGTTTATGTGTCTTCCGTCTCTTTCATCAGTGTACTGTAGTTTTCCAAATGCAGATCTTTGACCTCCTTGGTTAGATTCATTCTTAGGTATTTTATTCTTATTGATTCAATTGTAAATTAGATTGTTTTCTTCTGAGAGTTCATGTTGGTGTATAGACACAGAATAGATTTCTGAATATTAATTATTTTCTGCAACTTTATTTATTCTAATAGCCTTTTGGTGGCATTTTTAGGATTTTCTATATATAATATCATGTCATCTATAAACAGTGGTAGCTTTACTTCTTCCTTTCCAAAAGGAAAAAGCCTTCTGTTTCATTTTTTTGTCTGATTGCTGTGGCTAGGACTTAAAAATAGTCCTTTGAATAAAAGTAGTGGGAGTTGGTATCCTTGTCTTGTTCCTTACCTTAGAGAAAATGCTTTAAGTTTTTACTGTTTCATATGATATTAGCCCTAGGTTTGTCATACATGGCCTTTATTATATTGAAGTAGATTCCCTCTATACCCGTCTTATTGAGAATTTGTGTCATAAATGGATTTGAATTTTATCAAAACTTTGTCCTGCATCTATTGAGATGATCATGATTTTTATTCTTGTTTGTTTATATGATGTATCACATTGACTGGTTTGTGGATATTGAACTATCCTTGCATCCTTTGGAGAAATCCATTTTGGTCATAGTATATAATCCTTTTCGTGTACTCTTACATTTAGTTTGCTAATATTTGTTGGGGACTTTTGTACTGATGTTCATCGATGATATTGGCCTTGAATTGTCTTATTGTGTGGTATAGTTCTGTGGTTTCAGTGTAGGGTAATGCTAACCTTGTAGAATGAGTTCTGAAGTGTTGTTGCTCTTCAACTTTTTGAAATAGTTTGAGACGGATTAACTCATCCAGAAATATTTGGTACACTTCACCTGTGTTGCCATCTGGTCCTGGACTTTTGTTTATTGGGAGGTTTTTATGGACTGCAAGGAGATCCAACCAGTCCATTCTGAAGAAGATCAACCCTGGGATTTCTTTGGAAGGAATGATGCTAAAGCTGAAACTCCAGTACTTTGGCCTCCCATGAGAAGAGTTGACTCATTGGAAAAGACTCTGATGCTGGGAGGGATTGGGGGCAGGAGGAGAAGGGGAAGACTGAGGATGAGATGGCTGGATGGCATCACGGTCTCGATGGATGCGAGTCTGAGTGAACTCCAGGAGTTGGTGATGGACAGGGAGGCCTGGCGTGCTGCAATTCATGGGGTTGCAAAGAGTCGGACACAAATGAGTGACTGAACTGAACTGATTATTTCTAGGAATATGTTCATTTTTTCTGGGTTGTCTATTTGTTTGGCATGTAATATCACATGAGGGATTGGGGGCAGGAGAAGAAGGGGACCACAGAGGATGAGATGGCTGGATGGCATCACTGACTTGATGGACGTGAGTCTGAGTGAACTCTGGGAGTTGGTGATGGACAAAGATGCCTGGCGTGCTGCGATTCATGGGATTGCAAATAGTTGGACATGACTGAGTGACTGAACTGAACTGATTGAACATGTTTTATATTTTAATTATTTTGGAGTTTATGTTTTTCCCCTTTTGTACTTGAATATAAGGTCACTATTTTTTTCACTGCTGAATACCTGATACTTAGTAGATTTTCAGTAACTATTTTACTGAAAAAATCAATGACCAAGTTAGGCCTTGTCCTGTGTGTATATCCTGAGTTTTGACAGCCAGTTGAATATTTTTTATGAAGCATCAGGTAAATTTGAATTCCTCCAAAGGGGTTTACATTTTCTCCTGCCAGATGACTCCAGGCACTACCACTTTGAGATCACTTTAGCTACACTGCCTGTTTCTTCAGATGTGTTCCTGATATTTCATGTACTATGTACTATAAGTACAGGTTGTACAAACCTATAAGTTCCTGCTTGGTTTTCTTTTAATAATTTTTCAGATACTTTTGATCCTCATTACCAAGATTCAAATTATTCATTGTTTGAGTGAGATGGGAGTAAAAAGAAAAATGCATGTTTCTTATTCACCAGTATACTGAAGAATTGGCATAGCCCTATAATAGCATGACCAAGATATATAAGATTCAAGGATCTTTGTGGGCCAACTAAATTTTCTAAACACTGGTCTTCTTATCTGGTAAATGTGTTTGGTAGTTTATTGTCCAGATTTGAGATGAGAATTTAATAGGAAAATAGGCATGAAGTACTTAGCAGCAACATGCTTATAGTTGCCTCCAAATATTAATTCTTCTTTATCTTTTCCTCTTGATTCTGAAGCCATCTTGAAAAAAAAAAAAGATTGAAATTTCCGAAATGAAATGCACATCTTTATTTATGGATTTTTTTTACATTAAGAGAACTGTTAAATCTTGAAGATTCTTACAAGTATTTTCTTCAGTAAAATACAGTATCTTTTTTTCACTAGTGGTAGCTTTAAAGAGTACCTTCAGTCTTCTTGAATATCCAAACCTAATAGTATTCAGGAATTCAGTATAAATGAATCAGAAGTGAGCATATTAAATTTCCTTTGAACTACAACAAACACTTAGAACTAACGTTAAATATTAAAGACAAAGGATATTTCCATAATACAAGTTAAAGCTCAAACTTGATATCAAAAGGAAAAAAGCTAAAAGGTGAAGAAAATTAGCAAATAGTCACTCTTTTAAACATTAGGCAAGTGGAATCATTATATTTCTTTTTCAAAGAGAAGACTAATCTAAGACCTGCACTGATTCTAGCCCTTAGTATTATGAAGGAATACCACATAACTTCCAATTCCAGTAACAGGTAAGCTTTAATTGTCACTTCCTTGCACTGAAAGGAATAAATACCACTTTTCTCATTGGTGACTTCTGAGTCAGAGACAGAGAAAGGAAAAATAAAACAACATCAGCTATATCACATTCTCTAGGGAATTTTAATATTGCTAGGAGTCTTGGATTTCTCTTGAATGAAAACACCAATGAGCATGACATGTTATTTCTTCAAGAAAGTTTTCCTTTTGCCTTCAATTAACATTGCACAGAAATTATCTTTAATGACTCATGAGTGGATATTCATCCTTCTGAATGTACATAAAAATGAATATTTTCCTAAGACATATATTTCTTATATAATTTGTTTGAAATATTACATTTTTTATTGCAAAATCCCCTTGACAGGCATTGAATCAGTTGTCAGGTTAAAAGCATAAGTAATCAATAATATAATTCTAAATTATTCAAACTATATTTGCATTTTTATAACTAAGAAAAAATACTGGTAAGAGAAAAGGGCTCTTCTTGGTTCTCAGGGAAGCTAGAAGTGATTTTCTCTCATATGCTTATAAAGTATCAATTATTCCTGAAAATGGAAGAGGTAAATTCATGCATAATTCAAAGCATGAATAACAACAAATTATATTTTATTTGGTTTTGCACCATGTAATTTTTGGGGCAGAGACTCTACCTTCTGACATGTAAGCTGAAATTGGAATGATGAGTAGGACTTGGGCAGGTTAAAGTGGTGGCACACAGTGCAACTGGGAATGAAGTAGTTCAATAAATCCTGTGTAAAGTACAACAGCAAAGAGTTCTATTATGTTGATAGCTAAATTAAATGCATTTTATTTTTGCTTCCATGAAAAATTAGAATTATAACCTAGGTGACTTATCCAGTGGGATATAAGTAAACCTGAATTAAGATTTAGAAAATTTCTATTTTGGTCCTGGCTCTCATTTTTAAATTGTAAGCTTTATGTTTTCATGCAACTAGTGTTACCTTTTTCAATCAGTCAGTTCAATTCAGCCGTTCAGTCGTGTCCAACTCGGAGACCCCATGAATTGCAGCACGCCAGGCCTCCCTGTCCATCACCATCTCCCGGAGTTCACTCAAACTCACTTCCATCGAGTCGGTGATACCATCCAGCCATCTCATCCTCTATCGTCCTCCTTCTCCTCCTGCCCCCAATCCCTCCCAGCATCAGAGTCTTTTCCAATGAGTCAACTCTTCGCATGACGTAGCCAAAGTACTGGAGTTTCAGCTTTAGCGTTAGTCCTTCCAATGAACACCCAGGACTGATATCCTTTAGAATGGACTGGTTGGATCGCAGTCTAAGGGACTCTCAAGAGTCTTCTCCAGCATCACAGTTCAAAAGCATAAATTCTTCAGTGCTCAGTTTTCTTCACAGTCCATAGATGACCACTGGAAAAACCATAGCCTTGACTAGACTGAACTTGGTTGGCAAAGTAATATCTCTGCTTTTGAACGAGCTTTCTAGGTTGGTCATAACTTTCCTTCCAAGGAGTAAGCAATGTTTAATTTCATGGGTGCAATCACCACCTGCAGTGATTTTGGAGCCCCCCAAAATTGAGTCCCTCACTGTTTCCCCGTCTATTTGCCATGAAGTGATGGGACCAGATGCCATGATCTTCGTTTTCTGAATATTGATCTTTAAGCCAGCTTTTTCACTCTCCTCTTCTACTTTCATCAAAAGGCTCTTAAGTTCCTCTTCACTTTCTGCCATAACGGTGGTGTCATCTGCATATCTGAGGTTATTGATATTTCTTCCAGCAATCTTGGTTCCAGTTTATGCTTCTTCCACCCAGCGTTTCTCATGATGTACTCTGCATAGAAGTTAAGTAATCAGGGTGACAACATAGGCCTTGAAGTACTCCTTTTCCTATTTGGAACCAGTCTGTTGTTCCATGTCCAGTTCTAACTGTTGCTTCCTGATTTGCCTATAGCTTTCTCAAGAGGCAGGTTAGGTGGTCTAGTATTCCCATCTCTTTCAGAATTTTCCAAAGTTTATTGTGATCCACACAGTCAAAGGCTTTGGCATAGTCAATAAAGCAGAAATAGATTTTTTCCTGGAACTCTCTTGCTTTTTCCATGATCCAGCAAATGTTGGCAATTTGACCTCTGGTTCCTCTGCTTTTTCTAAATCCAGTTTGAACATCTGGAAATTCATGGTTCATGTATTGCTGAAGCCTGGCTTGGAGAATATTGAGCATAACTTTACTAGCATATGAGATGAGTGCAATTGTGTGGTAGTTTGAGCATTCTCTGGCATTGCCTTTCTTTAGGATTGGAATTAAAACTGATGTTTTGCAGTCCTGTGGCCACTGCTGAGTTTTCCAAATGTGTTGGCATATTGAGTGCAGCACTTTCACAGCATCATCTTTCAGGATTTGAAACAGCTCAGCTGGAATTCCATCACCTCCACTAGCTTTGTTCATAGTGATGCTTCCTAAGGCCCACTTGATTTCACATTTCAGGGTGTCTGGCTCTAGATGAGTGATCATAGCACCATGATTATCTTGGTCGTGAAGATCTTTTTTGTACAGTTCTTCTGTGTATTCTTGCCACCTCTTCTTAATATCTTCTGCTTCTGTTAGGTCCATCTGGCTTGGAGAATTTTGAGCATTGCTTTACTAGCATGTGAGATGAGTGCAATTGTACAATAGTTTGGGCACACATATGTATTGAGAGAGACAGGGAAAGAGTGGCAGTAGGAATGTCCTCCTGAGTCCTCCATAATCCTCATCACACAGTGAGCTAATCTTCCTACTCATGAAGTCATCCAATATCTTTAGAAAGGTCTCTGGACGTGCTGTGGGCACTGTGGGGTCAGTTCAGACTTAGATCTGGCCTTACTCTAGCTCATACTTTCTACCAAAGTCCATAATTTCCCCCAAAGTCCACAATGTCAGGATAATTTCAGGGATTTAATCCACTGTGCCTGGCATGCTGCGATTCATGAGGTCGCAAAGCATCAGACACGACTGAGAGATTGTACTAACTAACTAACTAACTTGTCATTTCAGGAGCAAATTCCCTTCTTCTTCCTAGGGCACACAGCCCCTGAAGCTCAACTTTGGCGTTTCTGTCTGTAGGCTGCCCCCTCGTGTCTATTACCCATTCAGACAAGAAAGGACAAAAGTAGAAGCTTATTAGGGCTCACTTGCTCAGTCAGGCTGAGGAGAGGAAGTGATAGGGCAGCCACAGTCAGAGTGTGTGTGGAGTGCTTGCTGTGGCAGAAGCCTTGGGAAGTTGCTACAGTCTGAGGCAGTTCATGCACTCCTCCAAGGTAATCAGACTAGGGTTGTGGATCCCTCAACAGAACCAACCTGCACAAGCTTTCAGGAGGTTGTGGGCAGAGACCAGCACCTGCTCACAACTTGGTGGTAGCTGCAGCCCCTGGAGTTGGGGGCATGGAAGCTACATGGCAGCCTCCTGTTGAACCCACACTGCCTTGGCAGTAACCAAGTGTCATTTCCCTCTCTTGGATTGCAAACTGCAGTTGCAGGTAGCCCTGCTTCTGACATTGTCACTGGCTTTGATGTATCTCTCTGCTTCTGGGGTCACAGTCTGTGGCAGTGCCTCATTCCACCCATAACACTAAGGAAGACAGGGTCCTGCAAGTCACAGTGTTAGTTCCCAACAGCAATGTTCTCTTGACTCTTTTGAAGCCCCAGGCTTTTCCCTGGACTCCCTTAGCCATGTGCATACTAGCCTCAGAATATCTTCATGGCAGTCAACTCCAGTCTTCTGCCTGTGGCCTGAGCCTTAAGCCTGAGCCTCAGCTCCCAATCCTCACTCACCAAAGATGGCATGCAAACAGTTTCTCAGCTGGGAAGTGTTTGTCAGCAATGATCTCTGCAGTGAATTCTCTCCATTTTTGCCTTCCAAGTACTTGTTTCTCCATTCTTCTCTGAGGTTCTGAAGCTTTCTCCTGTCCTCACTCATGAGGGGTTTTCAGAGTGTATGGGAACTTTTCCTCCTTCATGGCTCCCTTCCTGAGCCATTGGTCTCCATCTTAAATCCTTTGTCTCTTTATTTTCCCATGTCTTTTGCCCTACCTTATTCAGCGGAGATTAGCTTGCTGTTTTGGAAGTCTGAGGTCTTCTGCCAATGTTCAGAATGTGTTCTATAGGAGTTATTCCACATGCAGATGTATTTTTGATGTATTTGTGGGGAGAAGGTGATCTCCTCGTCTTACTCCTACATCATATTGAAAGTTCCCCTATTAATTTTTAGAATAAGATAAACCTAGTTTGAATTCTTCCTCCTGTATGTATTCATTTATTTAGCAAATATTTATAGAAACTACTGTGTGCCAGGAACTATCCTAGATTTAGCAATATAAGCAAGACAATGAAATCACAATGCACATATACACAAAACCACACACACACACACACAGCAATACATGTTATACCCATGGAGCTTGTGCTCAAATAGAAAAGGCAGACAATAAAAAGATGTTAGATAGCAAGTCAATGAAAAAAAAAAAAAGCTATGAAGAGGAATATGAAGTGTTAGTAGGAGGGCAGATTCACCTGTCAGGTAACTTTGAGTAAGATCTGGAGGAAGTGAGGGGTTAGCCTTGAGAAAATCTATGGAAGAATTTTCAAGCAGAATAAACAGCTGCGAAAACCTTAGCAAGAAAACAACTTCCTTATAGTGCTTGAGGAATAGTGATAAAGTGAAGAGGCTGGAAAAATAGGATGAGAAGGAAAATAAGAAAGTTGGCTTAGAGAGGTCATGGATGTTATATTACATGGGACCCTGCAAGATCTAGTTTTGAATGAAAAGAGAAATTACATAATATGACTTACATTTTAGCAAGATCTCTGTGTTTACTGATTGACAATTGCAGTGGGCAGAAACATGGGATGATTTAGGAGAGTATTACAATAATCCAAGAAATGCATGGATTGGCACTAGGGTATGGTCACAAATGGTTAAATACAGGATATGTTTTGAAGGTAGAGTCAACAGGACTCGTGCTATGATGGAGTATGAGGAACATGGAAGGAACAGCAATGACATCAAGCTTTTAGACTCTAGCGGACAGAAAATGGGATTATCATTACTGAGATAAGGACAGGCAGGAAAACATTGGTGAGGAGTGAAGGGGAATTCAGTTTTTAATATGTTAATTATGAGGTGTTTATTGTTAAGCCTCCAAATGAAAGTGTTAAGTAAATACGTTGGTCTAGAATTAAGAGAGGATAAAGATTAAGATATAGATTTTGGAGTTATCAGTATTAAGATGATATTGAAAGCGATCACCATCACTAGAGAATGTTAACACCTGGACAGTAAGGATAGAAAAATAAAAGACGTCCAAGTAGTGAACTATGCCCTAGGTGTACTGTGACTTGTTGAGATGGATGAGATAAAACCAATACAATATTGTAAAGTAATTAGCCTCCAATTAAAATAAATAAATTTATATTTAAAATTAATTGATTAATTTAAAAAAGAATCAACAGAGTCTGAGTAATGAATGGCTAGAAAGAAGGAAGAGCCTTCCCGGTGGCTCAGATAGTGAAGAGTCTGCCTGCAATTCAGGAGACCCAGGTTTAATCACTGGGTCAGGAAGACCCTCTGGAGAAGGAAATGGAACCCATTTCAGTATTCTTGCTTGGAAAAATCCCAGAAAGAAGGAAAACGAAGTAATTTTGGTAGTTCTAGATGCCAAGTATCAAATGGTTTCAAGGAAGAGTGATCATTTGAGTAAAATGCTTTTTATTAGTATAAATTGAGTATGATTAGTTCTGAAAAATTCTCACTGGATTCAACAACTGCTCCTCACAAGAAAAGTCTCACCAAAGGAAGTTAAAACTTAATTTGTGCTCAAGAAAGAATAGAAGAGAAATTGAACACAACAAGAATAAACAATACTTTCAAGGAGTTTTACTGTAAAGAAAAGGACAAAAATGAGGCAGTAGCTGAAGGGAAAATAAGATCAAGATGTAGAAGAAACAACAGCATGCCTATAAAGCTGATAAATTATCCAGAGCAGAAAAAATGGTGATTCTGGAGAGAAAGATGTCTTTGAATAGGTAAAGGAAGATGTAATGTAAGGCACACATAGAGGACTTGGTCTTAACTAGGAACACAGGTAAAAATGAGGCAGTAGCTGAAGGGAAAATAAGATCAAGATGTAGAAGAAACAACAGCATGCCTATAAAGCTGATAAATTATCCAGAGCAGAAAAAATGGTGATTCTGGAGAGAAAGATGTCTTTGAATAGGTAAAGGAAGATGTAATGTAAGGCACACATAGAGGACTTGGTCTTAACTAGGAACACAGGTAATGAACTCACAGTAACAGGAGGAAAAGTGGAATATTTGCACAGAGTCAGCTGCATTTGTAGATATAGTAACATTGGCTTATGAAAGCTTTTTTTTGAAAGCCTAAGTTTATAAATAGTAGGCTTCTCTGATAGCTCAGTTAGTTAAGAATATGCCTGCAATGCAGGATACCCCTGTTCAGTTCCTAGGTCAGGAAGATTCCCTGGAGAAAGAGTAGGCTATCCATTCCAGTATTCTGGCCTAGAGAATTCCATGAGGTTGCAAAGAGTTGGACATGACTGAGCGATTTTCATGTTCAAGTTTTTAAATAAAATAGGGGTTACAGTTATCTTCTGAAACTGAGCATGTGAAAAAATTGGAGAAAAGAAAAGATTTAGAAATCATCTGAGATAGTAGGGAAGAGAATAAATTAGGGAAACAGTCTATGATTTCAAGGAACAAATAAAGGGACACTAATTTGTATGACTGAGATTTTATCCAACCACACTCAAGTATATGCATGTAGGCTCCACATGATAAAGAATTGAATTTATCTGGATTATTTTTTTTAATATAAATACAGTAAACTGGATAGAGTTAAATAAATTGAGAGTGTATAATCCATGAATTTTAGGTTACCTTAAGAGATAAGAGAGTTCCAGAAAAACATCTATTTCTGCTTTATTGACTATGCCAAAGCCTTTGACTGTGTAGATCACAATAAACTGTGGAAAATTCTTCAAGAGATGGGAATACCAGAATATCTGACCTGCCTCCTGAGAAACCTATATGCAGATCAGGAAGCAGCAGTTAGAACTGGACATGGAACAACAGACTGGTTCAAATAGGAAAAGGAGTACATCAAGGCTGTATATTGTCCCCCTGTTTATTTAAATTATTGCAGAGTACATCATGAGAAACACTCGGCTGGAGGAAGCACAAGCTGGAATCAAGATTGCCAGGAGAAATATCAATAATCTCAGATATGCAGATGACACCACCCTTATGGCAGAAAGTGAAGAGGAACTAAAAGGCCTCTTGATGAAAGTGAAAGAGGAGAACAAAAAAGTTGGCTTAAAGCTCAACATTCAGAAAACGAAGATCATGGCATCTGGTCCCATCACTTCATGGGAAATAGATGGGGAAACAGTGGAAACAGTGTCAGAATTTATTTTGGGGGGGCTCCAAAATCACTGCAGATGGTGACTGCAGTCATGAAATTAAAAGACACTTACTCCTTGGAAGGAAGATTAGGATCAACCTAGATAGCATATTCAAAAGCAGAGACATTACTTTGCCAACTAAGGTCCATCTAGTCAAGGCTATGGTTTTTTCTGTGGTCATGTATGGATGTGAGAGTTGGACTGTGAAGAAAGCTGAGTGCGGAAGAATTGATGCTTTTGGACTGTGGTGTTAGAGAAGACTCTTGAGAGTCCATTGGGACTGCAAGGAGATTCAGCCAGTCCATTCTAAACGAGATTAGTCCTGGGTGTTCATTGGAAAGAATGATACTTAAGCTGAAGCTCCAGTTCTTTGTCCACCTCATGC
>SJYC01107113.1:0-18684 GCA_006408675.1 Madoqua kirkii | reverse complement strand
AGAGTGTCAGAGGATGAGCTGGCTGGATGGCATCACTGGTGCAGTGGAGATGAACTTGGACAAGCTTTAGGGGATGATGAGGGACAGGGAGGCCTGGCGTGCTGCAGGCCATTGGGTTGCAAAGAGTCGGACAAAACTGAGCCACTCAACAACGACAACATGCAGTAAGCAGCTTGCTTCTCTCCAGGACACAAGC
This sequence comes from Madoqua kirkii, assembly GCA_006408675.1. NCBI lineage: Eukaryota > Metazoa > Chordata > Mammalia > Artiodactyla > Bovidae > Madoqua > Madoqua kirkii. The sequence continues at coordinate 18,488 of SJYC01107113.1, read as the reverse complement.
ACAGAGGCCTGCGCAGTGGTGATCCGCGCAGTGTCATGAGTGACAGCAGAGAGGAGTCTAGCTGCACCCAAATTAAAGAAGGGGCCGGGTCATGAGACAGGTGCTCAGTGGAATGCTGTGCAGCCACAAAACAAGAGAAGGTGTTTCTGTGAATGCTGGTTTAGAGTGTTTTCCATTTTAGCAACCATGTTGCTGAATTTTAAAATGCACGATATAGTATCTCCCCATGTCTGTTTTTAAAAGGTGTCTAGGTGCCTAAAAATGCCTCTGTGTTATGGAAACACACAAAAGAGTTACCTTTGGAAGGATGGATTCAGAGGGAAATTACTTCTCACTGTATGTCTCATACACATTAAAATTACTTTTCACCTTGCAAACAAGCCACTCAAAATAAGCAAACTAATAACCCACATAGCTTTCTCTCTAATTACAGGACATAGAGGAATTCTGGGAGTGAAAACCGCAGTGAGACAGGAGGCTGTGGTCAGAGTGGCATTTCCGCCTTAAAGACTGGAGATTCGTAGCGTCACAGACTAGCTCTCAGCCATAGTAGCTGCTAGCTGATGTGGAAAGGAAATGAGTGCTGTTGATGAAAATAAATTTGAAGTATTTTATGGGATGTTTTTGTGCTTCATATTTGAGTTGCTTTACGAGCAGATTAATTTATGAACATATTATGTACCATGATGCCCTCAGTAAGCTAGACTTCACTGAGTTTCTCTTCACTCCGTGAGCCGATATACAATCCTAGACCTCATAAGTCTTTCTAAAATCGGCTGACCAAAAGTAGCAATTAATTTTTCTTTGTAAGTTCTTAGTTCTTTATAGTTTCCTTAATGAGTTTCCTTGAAAGGAAACGCTCTAAATCTTGTAGGGCCCTGTAGCTGTAATTACCAGCGTATTGTAACTGGCGTACTCATGAAATTGCTGATCATGATTTATCAAAATAAGTCCTTCAGAAAGCTCCGTTTCTTCAACTCTGAAAAACTCCATGACCACACGGATGGTCGCAGAAGTAGTTACCCTGCATTCTGAATCCTGTGACTCGGACACAGATGTGCAGAGGTATTTTTAAAATATAAATCTGGCTTAGATGTCGTTTGGGACTTATAGAGGAGAATTCAAGAAGAATATGAAAAAGCAGAGGGAACTCTGAGCTTGGCGCTGAATACATCTTCAGTCTGTTTCTGATTGGGGTGTGGGCGGGCCTCTGCTGAGGCGTCTGTAACAAGTGGCTGACTGCCCACCCACTCAGACCCATCACTCTCTACTGCAGGGTGAGCAGAGGAACCCCCTGTCTCTGAAGCATGCAGTTTCTCCACAGGTGATTCATTTCCACATGTGTTCATTCCAGAGGCCGCTCGAAGAAATATTGCTCTTGGAGAGTTCAAGGCTCATTTTTAGATCGTGTATCCGATAGTACGTCTAGAAATCAAGAGGCCGTGTAAGGCATGGTATTTGCCGTAGCCGTTACAGATGACAGCATCTTCTATGCATAAGAAAATGCTTTTTTTTTTTTTTTTTTGCTTAGTGTATATTCATCTTCTTAAAGACGTAAGCACAGGCACACCGTTGACTGTGAAGTTGTTTAGACACTGAGCTTCAGCTGTCAGGAGAGAGCCAGGGTCAAGCGGAGCCGCCCGCCCTGCCCTCTTCTGTTCCCATTTTGCTTCCACTGGTCAGGGAGCCACCGGGAGTGTTGGGTTGGATGGGGGTGTGGCTGCCCTGCTGGCTTGCTGAATCCCTCAGTCTGCCCTGCCCCGGCGAACGCATCTGGGCCCCGTTCAGACATACACCTCTCCTCATTCACCCGCACTAATGGGTGGGAACCAGGGCACATGTAATCCCAAATGGTGGATAATCCAAAAGCAATTAATACTTGGCTTTGAAATGTATTCAGTGGTGTTTTGAATTGTTTTTACCTTCCTAATTATATTGTGCCAACGTCGCCACTAGTTGGGATTCCCTGAACACACCCTGGGTGAGGGGGACACTCTGGGGAGGGGCAGGTGAAGCAGAGCGGCAGTGGGAAACCCGGGCTGCAGGACTGGGGATTCAGCGTTTGCTTTGGATGTTACGGCTGAAAGCTGTCAGCATGGCACTGAGGCCAGGGCCCAGCACAGCACCTGCTGCCCAGCTGACATTCTTCAGGAAGCCCGTGTTCAGTGAAGGCTCTCGGTTTCGCGTGGTCACCCTGCCTGTGGTCTGATCGGGCTGGGGTGAGCCCGCAGAGGAAGCCGGGGAAGGGTGGCCGTGGCATCCTCCCAGCCCTGCCGCCCCCAGCTTAGCAGAGGTGAGTGCTGCCAAGCCGTGGACATTTTTCCAATATGGGGCTGATGTTATAGGCTGTTTCACTGGCTGAGCCACAAAGCTTAGCCCCTCAGTAGCAGGCACTTAATTCAGGGACCCTTTTCAGGAAAGAAGCTATGCTATTCCTTTAAAATGCAAGGAGATACTTGGAAACAGGCACAGAGAAGCTATGTATTCCTTTCAGTAGAATATAGCTTTCCATTGCAATACAAGCCTCTGAAGTAAAATAATGATAATATAGAGCATGACTTCTTATTTTAAGGTCCATGAATCAGCTGAGCTCCTGAAATGGCTTGCCCAGGAGTATGTGTGTGGGTGTATGTATGTTTTAGAGGAGAGGGTTCATAACTTGATTAAGGCCTCAGAGGCCTCCACAGCTCATCTCTGGTCACATAGGGGATTGAATTTGTTTCACTATTTCGTGCTTTTCATAAAATTTTGTAAAGAGGCAAGTAATACACCAGTTGCCCCTCTATCTTGTCTGGCTTTGGAAACAAGGTTGTCATGAAGCTGGAGCTCTAGCTGGTTCTAGACTGGACACAGGCATGGCCCGACAGCCGGGTGTGTGTATACAAAGACTGAATGTGTGAGTGGGAAACAGCCAGGCAGTCTAGAACAGGAGATTGCTACCTGTGTGAGAAGCCAAGCCACCACCTTTACAGCGAAGTCAGCCCGAAACAGGCAGGATTTGGTCGTGGACTGCCAGCTCCTATATTTGTGCCTGCTTCCAACTCAGGACCAACTAGAGAAAGCTCCCCAGCTCCCCAGGTCAGTCACAAATGACTGTCCCTCTTGCCAGCCTACCGCCATCCTTCCAGCTTCCAGTCCAGCGGACTGGAAGCCTTCTCTATGAAGCTTTCCCACTGCCCTGACTGATCCTTTGCTGAAAGCAAGTGATGGTAGCTGATTCCCTTGCTATAGCAAGCTTTGAATAACTGGCGTCTGCTTGTCCTCATTCGGGTGGTGCTCCTTTGCTTCAGCTGTGCATGGAGATTTGAGAGGTTCCAGGGAAACTCCCTTACCCTGAACTCTCTTCCACCGGGACATCGTGGGTGGTAATAGGACCTTTGGGGAGCACACTTTGCAGAGTTTAGCGCTTTATTCTTCCAGGTAGAACATTCTAACGTCACGTCTTATTTTAGAGACAGGTCTCTCTGAGCGCAGAACCTTAGGGTAAGAGGGGATGACAGCTAGCACAGGAGACACCAGATGGACGGCCATGCAGCCAGGCCCCAGCGTCGCAGGGCTTCTGCACGCGGTGGAGGAGAATGCCTTTCCGGGCTGGCAGCACTGCGGTGCTCTGCCCGCTGTGTGCACTGGATGCCCCCCAACATGCACCGTGGGCTGTGTCTCTGCACTTAGATAGTCACCCGGCTCCTGCCACCTCCCAGCTCTCTCACCGCCTTAGAGCTGATCACAAGAGCACTCGGGAGAGCCCCCAGATCAGGGCTGGACACAGGGAGGCCCACGCTTGAGTGTTCACTCAGCCATCAGCTGAGATTGTATGTGATCATCATAGTACGTTTATAGTTTAAAAACTGTGACCTGTAAATGTTAACTTTTAAAATGTCACAATGTTTATGCCTTCTTCATCTTGTGATATCAGTTCAGTTCAGTTCAGTTGCTCAGTCGTGTTTGACTCTTTACGACCCCATGACCTGCAGCATGACAGGCCTCCCTGTCCATCACCCACTCCTGGAATTTACCCAGACTCATGTACATTGAGTCAGTGACACCATCCAACCATCTCATCCTCTGTCGTCCCCTTCTACTCCTGTCCTCAATCATTCCGAGCATCAGGGTCTTTTCAGATAAGTCAGCTCTTCCCATCAGGTGACCAAAGTATCAGAGTTTCAACTTCAACATCAGTCCTTCCAATGAACACCCAGGACTGATCTCCTTTAGGATGGACTGGTTGGATCTCCTTCAGTCCAAGGGACTCTCAAGAGTCTTCTCCAATACCACAGTTCAAAGCATCATTTCTTCGGCGCTCAGCTCTCCTTATAGTCCAACTCTGACATCCATACATGACCAAAGGAAAAACCATAGCCTTGACTAGATGGACCTTTGTTGACAAAATAATGTCTCTGCTTTTTAATATGTTGTCTAGGTTGGTCATAACTTTCGTTGCAAAGAGTAAGCGTCTTTTAATTTCATGGCTGCAATCACCATCTGCAGTGATTTTGGAGCCCAAAATTTAAGTCAGCCACTGTTTCCCGTCTATTTGCCATGAAATTATGGGACTGGATACCATGATCTTCGTTTTCTGGATGTTGAGCTTTAAGCCAACTTTTTCGCTCTCCTCTTTCACTTTCATCAAGAGGCTCTTTAGTTCTTCACTTTCTTCCATAAGGGTGGTGTCATCTGCATATCTGAGGTTATTAATATTTCTCCCAGCAATCTTGATTCCAGCTTATGCTTCTTCCAGCCCAGCATTTCTCATGATGTACTCTGCATGTAAGTTAAATAAGCAGGGTGACAAAATACAGCCTTGACGTCCTCCTTTTCCTATTTGGAACCAGTCTGTTGTTCCATCTCCAGTTCTAGCTGTTCCTCCCTGACCTACCTACAGGTTTCTCAAGAGGCAGGTCAGGTGATCTGGTATTCCCATCTCTTTGAGAATTTTCCACAGTTTATTGTGATACACACAGTCAGAGGCTTTGGCATAGTAAAGCAGAAATAGATGTTTTTCTGGAACTCTCTTGCTTTTTCAATGATCCAGCGGATATTGGCAATTTCATCTCTGGTTCCTCTGCCTTTTCTAAAGCCAGCTTGAACGTCTGTAAGTTCATGGTTCATGTATTGCTGAAGCCTGGCTTGGACAATTTTGAGCATGACTTTACTAGCGTGTGAGATGAGTGCAATTGTGCGGTAGTTTGAGCACTCTTTGGCATTGCCTTTCTTTGGTATTGGAATGAATACTGACCTTTTTCAATTGCTGAGTTTTCCAAATTTGCTGGCATGTTGAGTGCAGCACTTTCACAGCATCATGTTTTAGGATTTGAAATAGCTCAACTGGCATTCCATCACCTCCGCTAGCTTTGTTCGTGTACTTGGAATTTAAAAAAATCAGAATGGCCCGGTTTCTCCCAGCCTTCAGGAGGCCTTCTCCCTCTCTCTTGTCTGTGTCTCCTCTTTTGACTGGATCATGTCTGTATAGGCATTGTCTCTGAGGGGAGAGGGGCAGATGCTAGTAGAGATGGAAGAGCTTAGGCTTATGCGTGCTTGCCGTCCCAGCCATGAGATGGTTAGTGGGCACGGGTCCAGTGACCACAGCTGTTGGGTTAACTGACTAGAAGACCCCCGCCCCGGACTAAGAGGGAATGGGAGCAGAAACCAGAACCTCACCTAGTGATTCTCAGGCTGTGATCTGCGATCAGCTGCATCAGCAGCTCCAGGAAACTAGCTGCTTCGGAATGCAAATGATCAGGACGCATCTAAGTCTCAGAATCAGAATCTGAGACTTTTAGCATGGGTTCTAACGGTGTGTTTCACTCAGCCCTCCAGGCTTTTCTGATGCATACTAAAGCCTGAGACCATTACTCTAATTGGAAGAGCCACCCAGTAGTCTAAGTCTTCTCTCTCCTCCCGGCATGACGTTTCCCAGGAAGGCATGTTGGGTTTAGGAGCGCTGACAGCTGGCGGCAGAATGAACTGGAGACCGAGAATTGTCGCCGCGTCCGTGGCTCCCAAAACTTAGCATACCAATAGTGTGATCCACAGCACTGTGTCAGGCGCCTAGGAGTCTTCATCCTTCCGGAAAGCTCCCCAGTGATGTATCCGGTCCTGGGATCACACTTCTGCGGGCAGAGTCCTAGCGGACACCAGGCCACAGCTGTGGTGCATCCAAGGCGCAGGCAGGCAGGGGCCGGAGTTTAGGAACCGAAGGGAGAGCGTCCCAGTGGGCCTAGGCGGCCTTGGTTGACTCCTCCCCGGGTGTGGTCACTCGATACTGGTGTGTGTTCCCAGGGATCCCTCCGGAGATGAGAGCGGCACAGGGGAATGCCTGCCGAGCAGCCGGGAACCTGTGAGCAGTCACTGATGCAAGCGCGAGATCCGGGAGATCCCTGGTTAAGAAGAGCGGGCCTGGGAAAGGGCGGTTCATGGTAATTCGGGTTTTGTTTTTGTTTTTGCTTTCGGCTGCACAGGGTCTTCCTCGCAGCATCGGGCTTTCTCTGGTGATGTGCTTGGGGTTCTCAGGTGAAGCCCAGGCTCTGAGGTGTTCAGCATTGCAGCGCTCCGGCTCCCCGGCTGTGCCACCCAGGTTCAGTTGCCCCTCAGCTTCTAGGGTCTCAGATCCCCACCCACGGATCAAACCTGTGTCCCCTACCTCAAAAGGGGGATTCTTAACCAGTAGACCATGAAAGAAGTCCCTGTTTGTATTACTTTCAGTTCAGTTCAGTCACTCAATCGTGTCCGACTCTTCGGGACCCCATGAATCGCAGCACGCCAGGCCTCCCTGTCCATCACCATCTCTCGGAGTTCACTCAGACTCACGTCCATCGAGTCCATGATGCTATCCAGCCATCTCATCCTCTGTCATTCCCTTCTCCTCCTGCCCCCAATCCCTCCCAGCATCAGAGTCTTTTCCAATGAGTCAACTCTTCCCATGAGGTGGCCAAAGTACTGGAGTTTCAGCTTTAGCATCATTCCTTCCAAAGAAATCCCAGGGCTGATCTCCTTCAGAATGGACTGGCTGGATCTCCTTGCAGCCCAAGGGACTCTCAAGAGTCTTCTCCAACACCACAGTTCAAAAGCATCAATTCTTTGACACTCCGCCTTCTTCACAGTCCAACTCTCACATCCATACATGACCGCATTCGTATTACTTAAATAAACATTTATTGACTCCTATACTCTGTCCAAAACCAAATAACCCCACGGAACTTGTGATCTGCTGGACAAGATTAGAAGGGAAGAAAAAGAAAAGGGAAACCAAACCAAACTGTCATAACTAACCTTTTAGCTGGGGTTTTTTATTGGAGCCTTTATCTCTGGTCAGTGTGACTGCGGAGCCTAAATAGATATGGAGTCTGCAAACATCAGGCTTGCACTTGTCCTGACCTCTGAGGGGCCAGGCAGGGTTGGCGCCCCTTGGGGGTTGGGGGAGAAGGAAGAAGAGGTCCAAGAAAACCACCCTCCAGAAGGTGTTCGCAGCTCCCTGGCAGCGGCAGGCCGTCGCATGGAACCGTCACCACTGCTGCCTCTGAGGAAGGGCCCAATGTGACTCTTCACGATGTGTGAGCGGCCTGCAGGTGTGCAGTCCAGCGTCCTTCCCGAGTCCCATGGGCCCTGATGCTTAGGGTTAAACCTCATGTCAGTTCCTCCAACGATACACTGTACATGAGTGCATTAGGAGATTTAAGCAGAGGAAATTGGAAACTGTTACTCAGTGAGGCAGATTCCATTGCTATATGGAATAGTCTGTGGCAGTTTCAAAATAATTAAGTCGCCTAAGTGCTGTTTTTAAGGAGTTTCGGATGAGGAAGGACAGGCGCCATCACCTTCAGGAAGCCTCGGTGTGCTCTATAGAACACTGACTGGCTCAGCTCCCTTTCCCAGAGATGAAGTGACAAAGCCTACTGATAGACTTCCTGAAGTGAAATTTGTTTGTAGTATAAACAAAAACTGGTTCTCAGGGAGCCTAAGTGTAATTACTGAGCGGCCTGAGATCGTTTCCGATGCGCAGTGGCTCCCCTGTGGTGAAGCCGAATCACTGCCCTGGCAGGGGACTGCGTCTCTGCAGCCTTGACCCTGGGTCCCCTCGAGCCGGCGCGGGGGCTCCAGCCGCACCCTGGGCGCAGTGCAGTGGCGAGAGCGCAGTCGCGTCTCAGGACTAAGCGGTCTTGGACTGTGACCGTCCTGCAGTAGATGTATCTGAACTTGCTAAAGTCCCGCAGTCCGTGAAACACCACGCTTGTAATCCTGATGGCAGGTGTGCCTCTGAAAGAGGGACGAGCGCATGCCTGTAGACGTGCGGGGGTCATTCTGTACCCCACGCGCTCAGAGCATCTTGTCCCCCTGTAAAGCCATGGACGCACAAGGCTCTGCTTCCCATGTAGGCTATTTTTGCCAAGGGTGTATTGCCGTTGTTTTGACAAAACAGCTTCAAACCCTTGCCAAAGAGAATAAATTGCAGTACAAATTCTTGGTGATAATTATTAGGAACTTATTTTTGGAAACAGAAACCTTCCTTAATAAAGGGCTGTGTGCTGCCCTCTGAAAGGAACAGGGAATTTTCCCCAAAGTCAGAAATATACTTTGAACAGTGCCTGTACTTATTCTGTGGAGATTAAGTTAGGTTTAGTGTGTTTTTCCAGAAAGCCAAATTCAAGCTGGTTCAACTGTATATTATAAGGAGTGCTTGGAAAGTAGATTTGAGTTCTTTAAAGATAATAATTAATTTGAAGTTATAGTTTATTGTGTTTGTATAGTAGAGTTTGATGGACATGAAGTATTAACCTGTTTCTGTAATGTATGCAGATCTCAAATATTTTTAAGAAGACCAAATTGATATATTTGACTAGGTAAAAAAAAAAAGTAGCAAACAGGCTAAGAATCTCCTAATAATTTATTCTGCAGAGCTGCTAGAATAAATGGGAGACAAAATTATTTATTTTGTCTTCCATCTTGTGTGCCTTTGCTCTCCAACGAAGTTAGATGCCAATGCCTTGTGACCCTAGTTATAATAGCTTCAGCGTTTTATTCTGGTTTTACGACTGCTTTCACAGAGTTGACATAAAGGAAAACTCGACGTAAATTAATTCAAAGGAACTGAGTGCAGAGGAGCCCAGTAGAAGAGGCTAAGCTCAGTCAAGGAGGAGACAGGCGCGGAGACCAGGCCTTCCGGCTTGCTTTCGGCTTTCTCTGATGCAAGCACCAAATTTGGATTCGATGTTCCGTCTCCACTAGTCACTTAGAAACTGTTACTTTTGAAAAGCCAGGGGAAGGAGAACAAGAGAAGGTGGATATCATCGAGCGGAAGCCTGCCTGTGCTTCTGTGCTCCTGTATTCTTGCCCAGTGCTGTCGTTCCACGGTCACAGGTTACTTAAGATGCCCTTGTATTCTTGCCCAGTGCTGTCATTCCATGGTCACAGGTTACTTAATAGGAAAACTCGACGTAAATTAATTCAAAGGAACCGAGTGCAGAGGAGCCCAATAGAAGAGGCTAAGCTCAGTCAAGGAGGAGACAGGCGCGGAGACCAGGCCTTCTGGCTTGCTTTCGGTTTTCTCTGATGCAAGCACCAAATTTGGATTCGATGTTCCGTCTCCACTAGTCACTTAAAAACTGTCACCTTTGAAAAGCCCAGGGGAACGAGAACAAAAGAAGGTGACTATCATTAAGCAGAAACCTGCCTGTGCTTTTGTGTTCTTGTATTCTTACCCAGTGCTGTCATTCCATGATCACAGGTTACTTAAGATGCCCTTATAATGTTTGTTACCTTAAGTTGAATATACCTTCTCCCTGGAGCTGTGATTACTCCCTTCTGGCTCTGGCTGCCCTCGCCTGCCTGTCTTCGGCGAGGGAAGGGCCAGTCCGCAGCCGGCTAGCTCTGCTCAGTCCTTTGTTCTGTGAGCAGCCTGGCGGTGTCTTAAAGTGAAAGTGAAGTTGCTCAGTCGTGTCCGACTCTTTGTGACTCTGTGGACTGTAACCCACGAGGCTCCTCCTTCCATGGGATTCTCCAGGCAAGAATACTGCAGTGGGTTGCCATTTAGTTAGGGCTTTTCACGTGGTAGCTATCCCACAGTCTGGTTTGCTATCCCATGTTAGTTCCCTTAGATTTCTCTCAGGGCATTCAGGCCCGGTCCTTACTCTAAGCAATGCAGCCCGCGCCTCCCTGCCCAGACTCGGCTTGCTAGTGGTGGATGCGGGCGTCTACGCTGCTTCTCTGCTAGGAGTTACCATCGGGCACGTAATTGTAAGGAAATGGCAATCCACTCCAGTATTCTTGCCTGGAGAATCCCATGGACAGAGAAGCCTAGTAGGCTACAGCCCACGGGGTCGCAAAGAGTTGGACACGACTAAGCGACTTCACCTTCACCTTCAATTATTTATTTATTTTTCCTCCTGGTTATGTTGCCCTCTGAGGTTCCAAGGCTCACCACAGACTTGCCAGTGAGAGTGTTTCCTGGTGTTTGGAAACGTCTCTTTTTTAAGACTCCATTCCCTGGTCAGATCTCCATCCCTTCCTCTTTTGTCTCTCTTTTTATCTTTTATATTTTTTCCTACCTCCTTTCAAAGACAACGGGCTGCTTTTCTGGGTGCCTGATGTCCTCTGCCAGATTCAGAAGCTGTTTTGTGGAATTTACTCAGAATTCAAATGTTCTTTTGATGAATTTGTGGGGGAGGAAGTGGTCTCCCCGTCCTATTCCTCTGCCATCTTAGGACCGCCGCCCTGGTTTTTAATGTAGAGATATAGACGTGCAGATGTGATGTACCCAGGAATACACACATTTACGAGTATGTGTTCATAAATACAGGTCCATATATACATAAATGCACATATACATACATGTATTGATTAGCTCTGTCCTCTGAAAGAAGCTGGGAGTAGAGACATCTCAATAGCTGTCTCTTATACACATCTACTGGTTGGATCTCCTTGCAGTCCAAGGGACTCTCAAGAGTCTTCTCCAACACCACAGTTCAAAAGCATCAATTCTTTGGTGCTCAGCCTTCTTCACAGTCTAACTCTCACATCCATACATGACCACTAGAAAAACCATAGCCTTGCCTAGATGGACCTTAGTTGGCAATGTCTCTGCTTTTCAATATGTTATCTAGGTTGGTCATAACTTTTCTTCCAAGGAATGAGCATCTTTTAATTTCATGGCTGCAGTCACCATCTGCTGTGATTTTGGAGCCCGCAAATAAAGTCTGACACTGTTTCCACTGTTTCCCCATCTATTTCCCATGAAGCGATGGGACCAGATGCCATGATCTTCATTTTCTGAATGTTGAGCTTTAAGCCAACTTTTTCAGTCTCCACTTTCAGTTTCATCAAGAGCCTTTTTAGTTCCTCTTTACTTTCTGCCATAAAGGTGGTGTCATCTGCATATCTGAGGTTATTGATATTTCTCCCAGCAATCTTGATTCCAGCTTGTGTTTCTTCCAGTCTAGCGTTTCTCATGATGTACTCTGCATATACGTTAAATAAGCAAGGTGACAATTATTCTTGCCTTGAGTACCCCATGAACAGTATGAAGAAGGCAAAATGATTGGATACCGAAAGAGGAACTCCCCAGGTCAGTAGGTGCCCAATATGCTACTGGAGATTAGTGGAGAAATAACTCCAGAAAGAATCAAGGGATGGAGCCAAAGCAAAAACAATACTTAGGGGTATACCAGACTACTTAACAGAAAGGATGGAGCTAAAGGGCAAGAAGAGAAGGATTCAGCGTGCCCCTGGCCCTTAGAGCCCCTCTTGCGTAGTTCTGAGTGTGGGGGACTGGGTGTCTCTCTTCCAGCTACCATGTTTTGGTGGAAACTTAGAATGATAAACTTAGAAATGGCCTTTCAAGACATCATGTAATCATATTTCAAAGTTAGAAGCATAAAGCATATTTTGTTTAACAATTCTGATGTCTTGATTTATTACTTTTTAATATTAAGACATTTATGTCAGCTGTAATTTCTGCCCTCTGGAAACCAAACTGCAGAGGAGGCCTGCTACTCGTACTATGTTGCTTCCGTCGTGTCCGACTCTGTGCGACCCCATAGACGGCACTAGGCTCCTCTATCCCTGGGATTCTCCAGGCAAGAATACTGGAGTGGGCTGCCATTTCCTTCTCCAATGCATGAAAGTGAAAAGTGAAAGTGAAGTTGCTCAGTCGTGTCCGACTCTTAGAGACCCCATGGACTGCTGCCTATCAGGCTCCTCCGTCCATGGGATTTTCCAGGCAAGAACACTGGAGTGGGGTGCCATTGCCTTCTCTAAGAGGAGGCCTGGGAAGGAGTTAAATTGTTGTGGAAATTACAGTCTACAGAGAGTGACCTTTCATTCCTCCATCCCTCAAACTTTTGCTTATTTAACCTAAACCCTTCTTCTAACTTAGAGTTGGGTGTTCTTCTGAAGTTTGCTAAGCCAGAATCCACAGTAACAGCCTTTTGGGGAGAATGAAATAGGGCAATATTGTTAGGTGCAGGGTACAGGAAGGTCAGATGGCAGCAGCCCTGTTTGGTGGGAGTGACAAGGCTGCAAGCATGCCTGCGTTTCCTGTGGGTAAAGAAGAGGCCGTCTCCTCAGATCTCTGAGAGATCATGTAATGGTGCAGGGGCCATGGAGTGAACCCCTTCCTGGGGGCTCCAGGGAGGACATGGGTTTTTTTGGCTGGGTTTCCTGGGCCAGGGACCTGCACAAAGGTTCCCTGTCTCCCCTTTCACCTCCAGCAGAGCACCAAAGAATGGCTAGTATATCCTTTGGGAGCTGCTTTTGGAGCTCTGCAATATAGAGGGCACCAGTAACCTGCTTGCATTAGGGAAAAAAAGAAAAAAAGCAGCTGAGAGTAATAAGGCCTGTAAATGCAAATCTTTCCAGTGGTCACTTAACGGTTGTGAGAGCTGGACCATAAAGAAGGCTGAATGCCAGAAAATTGATTCTTTTGAATTGTGCTAGATAAGACTCTTGAGAGTCCTTTGGACAGCAGGAACATCAAACCAATCAAACCTAAAGGAAATCAACCCTGAATATTCATTGGAAGGAATGATGCTAAAGCTGAAGCTCTAATACTTTGGTCACCTGATGTGGACAGCCGACTCATTGGAAAAGACCCTGATGCTGAGAAAGATTGACGGCAGGAGGAGAAGAGGGCAACAGTGGATGAGGTGGCTGGATGGCATCGCTGATGCAAGGGACTTGAGCTTGGGTAAACTCTGGGAGATGGCGAGGGACAGGGAGGCTGGTGTGCCGCGATCCATGGGGTCGGGAAGATTCAGACATGACTGAAGGACTGAACAGCAACGACAAATGCAAATAATCATCTTTAGACACTGAAGTAAATGGAGCCCTGTTCCCACTATTCATACAGACACATCTGGCCCTTTTGTCCTGGTTGCAGGTATCAGGTAAGCGTAGAGGAGAGCCATGAGGCATGGAGAACACAGGCCCCCAAGAGGTTTCTAGCCTGAACTGACCATTCCATTGAGAGCACATTTTAGAACAGATAATGCCCCCACCCCAGCCACCCATTTTTTTGTTTGTTTTTTACTATAACCAGGAAGTTATGAGATAAGCTTGAGATACTTGTATTTTTGGCCAAATTGTTTTCTTTCATGTAACCTGTTTACTAGACGTTGAGAATTCAGGAAGCAAATATAATATCAGTTATTAGGAAAAAAGTCATTCCGTATTTGCCTATTGCTAAGTTGAGGGTATTTAATTATACCTGTTATGTCCTGTTCTCCCGCATCTGAAGGCTTTGAGTATGGTGTGTGCATGCACGCGTGTGGGTGTATGTAGAGTGTGCATGTGTTTATAAGACTGAGGGCTTGTGCTCCATTGACTCTTTTAGTTCAGGCTTTACACAGAATTTTGTGACCTCCATCCCGACGTTTATCACAAGATATTGCTGTATTTTAAAGAGACCGTCTGGACTTCCTTAGTGGTACAGTGAAAAGGAGCCTGCCAGTGCAGGGCACAGGGGTTCAGTCCCTGCTCCTAGATGATCTCTCATGCTGCATAGCAACTCAGCCTGAGCTCTGTAACAAGAAAGGCCATCGCAGTGGGAAGCCCATGCACCACAGCTAGAGAGTAGCACCCACTCGCTGCCACTAGAGGAAGTGTGAACACAGCCGCAGAGACCCAGTGCAGCCAAAAAAAAAAAAAATTGAAATGGTCTCAAAAAGAAAAGCCTGTCTCTTCTTTTAGAAGATTGCTTAAAGGAGACTGAGATATAATTTTTGAAACTTTGCTTTTATTGTATGCCAGACACATAGTAGGTACTAAAAAAAGCTTAACGTATTTGATATTTCCGCTGATGAAAACATTTCTATCCATTCATCTTATATTTTTGCCAAGACCCAGCGTGAAGATATTTTAAAAGTAACTTTCCTAGATTGTCAGTTAATGCTTGCGCAACATTTTTATAGCAACAGAAGAAAAAATGAAGTAGGCACTGAGGAAGCAAGTACTTTTATCTTTGTGTAGTAAACATGACTGTGTATGGAACTGGCAATTACTGGTAAGTCAACATGTCAGAGATATGCTGTTTGTTACTTGCTCTGTGAGTAATTACCCCTCTAGATATAATCAGTGTTAAAGGTGCTGAAGTGCAAAATAATTGTAAGAACAACAAGGTCTGACTCATTTCAGCTAGGTTTATAGAGTAAAAGATTTTTTCCTCTTAACTTGAACGTTAGCAATTTTTATAGATCCCGATCCTATAGCTTTACAGTAGTGAAAAAGGTGATTCGCAGCTTAATTCTTAATGTCTCATTTCCATATTGCAAATTTAATTATGTTAGACAGTTAAGGCTGTGGATTAGTATGTTTTAGGTATATTAAATGTTGAGAATCCACCGTGTGCTGAGTGATGTGGATAGCAAAGGTGTGGCAAAGCCAGAGATGGCTTTGTGTAGGAAGAAGATTGTTAGACAAGCCAAAGAACAGACAGAATGTTTGAAGCAAAAGTTTTCAAGAGACTTGAAATCTAGCACGGCAGGCAGTGATTCTGAGAAATAGTGAATGAATGTGGAGGGTCTTAATGGTTGTTGAAGTTTTTTTTTTTTTAACTGTACCACATGGCATGTAGTTCCCCCACCAGGGATTGAACCTGTGCCCCCTGCATTGGAAGCATGGAGTCTTAACCATTAGACCACCAGCAAAGTCCCTGTGGTTTATTGCTTTAAGACAGCTTACCAAGTGTAGCATAGGGAAGAGAACCCTGGCAGGGTCTAATGGTCTTCTTGAGTTGAGAGGTGGAGTAGAAAATCTGGGAGACCATGTAGCTGCAGTACACAGGACGGGATACTGCGGAGAGCAAGTTTCAGAGAGTTCTCTAAAGGTATGTCCCCTTGAGCACTCAGTGGAGTGCTGATAACTGCAGGCACATGAGGGGACCACCCATACAGGGGCAGAATTATCCAAAATATTTAGTAGGAAGACCGCCACACACTCATACTGGGCCAGGAATAGTGCCGGCTCCAGCTACCAGTCTGCCTGGGAAAATCTAAAGCTCAGGACACTGGATAGAGTACTCAGTAGGGTCTTGCATTAGTAATGGGGATTCATTAGTCCTAGAGTAAACGCTGTTCAGGTCTCACCTAACAAATCTTAAAACAAGATAAGAAGGACATGAAACATTTCCAAGTAACTTAAATGTATCTTAGAAAAAAGCTGGAGAATATTAGTAGACTACAAAAACAAATATCTACATCCAACAAAGTAAAAGTCATAATGTCTGACTTCCAACCAAAACCTACAAGGTATGCAAAAAGCAGGAAAATATGATCCATAATGAGGAGAAAGATCCGTTAAAACCAATCCAAGAAATGACATAGATAGCAGACGAGGACATAGCTACCATATTCACACTTGACTCAAAATTCCAGTTTCTGGGTATTCCCAGAGTACTCAGAATTTTAGAATGAAAATAGACATGAGCATATTATAGTGGAAATAAAATGAGCAATATCTATTGCAGTATTTTTTTTCCTTTTTTCTCCTCGAAACTAGTCTAGGGTATTCAGATTTGAAGAATTGCCTCCCATGACCCCCTAGACAAAATGAGGTGTTTCTTCCCCTGTGCTCTTGTACTAGTCTTTAAGATGCCCCACTCACTTCACTGCTGGAATGCTGTTCACTCGATGTCTGTGCACCTCACGAATGGTCTTCCTTGATGGCTCAGCAGGTAAAGAATCCTCCTGCAATGCAGGAGACACAGGAGATGCAGGTTTGATTCCTGGGCTGGGAAGATCCCCTGGAGGAGGAAATGACAGCCCACTCCAATATTCTTGCCTGAAAAATCCCATGAACAGAGGAGCCTGACAGGCTAGAGTCCCAAGGGTCTCAAAGAGTTGGACACGACTGAGTGGCTAAACACAGCATGACACGTACGTGTGCCTCACTAACCTACGTGTGCCCCCAAAGTCAGAGTGTCATCATCTTCTTTTCCTTTCTCTAGCAACTAGATCAGTCCATGGCGTATGGTAAGCTCTTAATAAAATTAGTTCATCAAATTAATGGATAGATGAAGTTGCCAAACTAATGCAATCTATTTATTATTTTACATTCAGGTGTTACAAATTGTGTTCTCTTCTGGCTGAGATCATTATTATTCTATCTGAACAGAAAAAAGTATATCGTTCAGCTGTATGATAACCTTCCATTATGTTGAGTGAATCGATAGGTGTGTAAGTCTTTTTACTGCTATCGCGTTTTATTAACTTTTCCAAAGCATAATTTATCATTACTGAAAGCTAATGACATAAAAGAATATAATCTGTGGTTTGGAAAGTTGGTTTCTAGTTCTACAAATAAATAATGGTATGCTGTTGCACTTACACTGTTTCAGCCTCAGTTTCTCCGTCTATAACATGAAGAAAGTAAAAATCCACTTGTTTATTTAATTCATTGGTATATACTTCACAGAGCTATTGCGAGAATCAAATAAGCTGGGTAACATGAAAGCAAATAATTCGTATTCTTTATTATTTTTTTTTAATTTTTTATTTACTTTTCGTTTTGGCTGCACTGGGTCTTCATTGCTGCATGTGGGCTCTCTCGAGTTGCAGTGAGCAGGGGCTACTGTTCATTGTGGTGTGTGGTCTTCTTATTGTGGTGGCCTCTCGTTGTGGAGTGTGGGTTTAGGGCATGGGCTCAGTGGTTGCAGCACATGGACTTAGCTGCTCTGCAGCATGTGAATCTTCCAGACCAGGGACTGAACCCATGTCTCCTGCATTCGCTGGCAGATTTTTAACCACTGGGCCAACAGGAAAGTCTAACATATATTCTTTAACAATCAAGTTTAATAGTAAATTGATAAGAGGAAAACACAATTTAGAGTTAGATGGTAGAGCATCTTTAAAGGAAGGAGTAACTGTATTCTCTCTGCATCTTTCAGTGCTTGTGAATGTTGTTCTCTTTTGTAACTTAATTACTATAATGCCATGACTTAGAGAAATTTGGTGAAGAGCCATTCACCAATGGCTAAGTTTCACTCTAAGTTTCAGAACCTTGGACAGCTTCTTTAGTTCCTGACAGAGCATGAAGTTAAGATAATGACCACCTAACAAGGTGACTTGGAGAAGGAAATGGCAACCCACTCCAGTACTGGTTGCCTGGAAAATCCCATGGATGGAGGAACCTGGTAGGCTATAGTTCATGGGGTCACAAAGAGTCGGACACGACTGAGCGACTTCACTACTACTAACAAGGTGACTATTATATATAGGTTTATTCTTAAACACAAGTTTTGTGGAAAATACAATACAGGTTTATTCTCAATTGTCCTGTTGTTATAGCCTCCTCCAAGTTCATCCTTGACCTATAACATATTTCTCTATATACTTCCTCATAAGAAATAATAATATTATAAGAAAAAAATAAAGATATGTTTTGTTGTCAAGTTATCTATATAATTGAACTAATTTTGTGGACCCTTAGTGTCTTGTATTTTACAGCTTCCTACTGTACTGTTACATCTTTTTAAAAAAGTCCCTGGCTGAATTCAGGAAGTCCAGAAACTTTTGTGTCAAAGGTATCACTAATTTCCTACATAAAGCCTCAATGGGGAATATTGAAGAGGTTAGCACTCCTACCATAACTATATACTGATCACAAAGAGGAAATTCTGAAATCTTGCTTCTGTTGAAAGGAAACATTTTTGTGAAGCACTGTCCACAGATTGCTAGGGAGTTATCAAGTGTCAGGGGGACATACGCTCCTCGGTTCTGTCTTGTCACAACAAAGATTTGGCACGATGGACATTAAAGCCCTCGGCGCGTCACCGCTCTCGGGTCTTAGACAAACCTTGTTACAGCTCTTAGACAAATCAGTGTTACAGCTCTGTTTTATTTCAAAGATAGCAGGAGACTCCATCCTCGAAGTGTGAGGGCATGCCAACCCAAAGATGCAAAAAGGAGAGCGGAGGAGTGGCCAGCGTGCGGGAGAGAGAGAAGGAGAGAGAAAGAGAAAGAAAAAGAGAAAGAGAAAGAGTGCACGCATGTGGGGGGGGGGGA